>JAGGAR010000071.1:0-33556 GCA_017657315.1 Termitomyces sp. K1Ag | reverse complement strand
TTGTATCAGCTTCGTGGAATCAACGCACTGTTTTCGATTCCTCATCTTGTCCATCTCTAAGTCCTCAAAGCACTCTCACAATCTTATCTAGTCTATCTAATCTTTTGGGATCTTGACACAATTGTGACCACCTTGTTGACCCAACTTTGACTGTATCGAGGTCTATCCCCGGCATTTTTTTAATCCACAATCAATCTGTTGGAGAAGCAGGTGGCAGTCGCTTATCTGCCTTTTATTACCTTGTTTCGAACCTGACGCTTCTTCGCCTAGAATTGCGCAGGGGGGGATTGGGTTTACAAAGCTTTACGGTGTTATCCCTGATTCTTACTTTGAACTGGGATAGCACATTAGGAGTATACAGATTCCGAAGGCTTGCATCCCAGGTGCCAAGTCCATGTCATACCGATCATACTTGTTCTACTCTAACGACTATCTCGGTAACGTTCTTGTTTATTTTGAGTGTTCGAGTTTTTTCTTAAGAAAACGTCACGACACTTTTATGGCTTGTTCGACGCTGAATGGGAAATATTTGTTGGCATTGAAAGGACATGCAACCTATACTATTATGACACTAACACAGAATGATGCTTGATGTGTAACATGTAAAACGTCGAAATAAATGATTAAATCCAATCATTCGTTGTAATGTGCAACTTCATCGTACCCATAACCAATTCTGATAACGCAAAAGGCAATGTAGAGGAGAATACATGCTGCCTCCTCTCGACCTGTCGGTGTGTCTAGAGAATGTGCTTTGGTGACATGGAACCCTTGAATGTCAAGCCTTTTCTTCCTCTCCGTAGGCGTTGCAACCCCAAGCTTGGCGAATGGACCGAAAAGGGAACGGAGCCATTCTGCCTCATAGGTGACCCAGCATGCTCTAAAGTGTGTTCCATTAACACAGATTAGATATATGGTCCTGTCCTTCTCGGAGATGTCCTTATAATCCTTGGCGGCGTTTGATTGCTTATACGCAAGTGCGATTCGATACATCTGGGTGTTGAGCTGAGATATATGCTGTGGTAGAATATGTATCCCTTCATGGCGCTTGACTTCGATTTCGGCGATAACGACGACTTTGAGAGACCAGACCGTGGGTCTGGAAAACGCCTTGACAACAATACTGCCGTCTGTCCAACAAGTATAGGTTCCTAAGGTCGTAGGTACCTTGTGATATTTCCCTGGAGAACGTTTGACTGCAGGGAATGGCTTTCCATCAGTTGTATCTTGACTTTCCTGAATGGCCATGAGAATCATCCTTATGAATGCAACAGCGGTATCGTTTGCTTCAGCTTCGTCAATGATGTGGGCTGCTTGTTCCTCTATGTCGTCAAATTCATCATAGTCAAAGTCGGGGTCTTTAGGGTCCGTCTTCTCGGCAGAACTCTCCGCATATCTGGCCTCCCTCTTCTTTCGAAGTCTGCCAGCCCAACGCTTGTAATCCTCTGTTTGCATCGAACTTGGGGGAGGCTTTCTCAGAATGCTAGCAAGGCCACAGTATACACCCACTGATTCACTTGCTCCCTTCTGCTTGACTCTCTTGAGAATCTCTGCGTCTGGAAGCTGAAGTTCCTTTGTGTCAAGCGCTTTCAGAAGTACCAAGAGTCCAGGGGTTACAGACATGAAACCTTCAGCCTCGTCGAAACCACCTGGGTGACAGCGCCAAAACAAGCTCAGGTTAATGACAACCCCCAATTGAAGGAGGTGGTTGCCTTCCCACAGGCTGCCTGATTTGTCGCCATAGTTTTTGAGAGAAATGTAGTCACTATGCTCATCCAAGAATTTCTCGAACTGATTGTTGTTTGATGGATAGGTTTTGTGCTGGTTGGATTTGCGGCTTCGTCCCTGCGACTCAGTCGTTGTTTGGAAGGGCATCATGATAGTCTTAGCTGATGTCATGTCGTCCAAGAAAAGTGGTATCGATAGTCACAGTGTTGATAGAGGATGTGAAACACAAGAGAGGGTGGTAAACTGAATGGAGTCGGAGCAACCTTCGAAGGGTATTTGTACGTATTCTCATCACAGCGAATTCTCTTCCTTGTCAACGTTACACACAACATCTAAAACAAGTCAGGAAGAACTTTAAAACAAGAGCTCTTAAGCGTTAGACAATCGACACCTTTCTAGGTGCGGCAATCTACCAGGCCGAGTCGGAAGGGGCTATGCTGCCCAAAATGCCTTGTTCTTTTTTATGTCCATGACAATCGGCTTTTCAAAGGCACAAGGCTTATTTGTTATGGATTAATTTGAATGCACAATAAGTAACCAGGAACAAAGCAACTCATTAAAATTGGTACGCGCTTATGACTACTCATGACGATGCATTCGAAATCACTGGTGTATGCGATAATAGCCAAAACCAAAAGTTGTTTATTGAATTGTTTATTGTGCTTTGGAAGTTGGACGAGCTTGGATGATGTCAATAAGAAAAGGGCCGTGTTTTTTGCTGGACGTTTGTGGAAAGATTTATCGTCCAAGTAACAAGAATTCTCCTGACAATCGGAGATAAAATACGAGAAGCTTTGCTTAGTCATCATTGGTCCGGATTGGTAGAAAACAAGAGCAGAAAATTTCTCGTCTTGCTTTACTATCCCCTACTGCACAGTCGGCACCCCCCCTCAGTCGGCACTTTCTGATATCTCGACAACTACTGTGTTTTTTCCTATGTTTTTTTTCTCAGCTATTATGTATTCTATAATGAAACATTTTCACACTTTAATTGAGGAAAAAGACCCAGAATTTGTTGAGTCCCTTCTTGACGTCGACTTGGGAGTTCGTCACTCTGTTGTCACGGCTGCCGTATGATGCCGGAGTAGACCATCAAGTATTTTTGATCGCAAAACGCGTTTTTTGTTGATTCTATGACGGCGGAGCCTGAAACGGCAAAGGTCGCTTATGGTCATGTGGAGTGACGATATGTGACCTGCCGACTGAGGGGGGGTGCCGACTGTGCAGTAGGGGATAGTATCACTTGCTCCATTGTTCTCATGCATCACGTCCACAATCCCCTCTACAAACGCTCGTTGGAAGAGTCTGACCCAGCTCTATGGTCAACGAACGACATTGAAGCCCTTGTAGCTCCTGCACCTGCCTCTTACGTTTCTCCAAGAGGACGTGTTCCAGCTTTCACCGACCGTCGGCCAACGGAACATATTCTGCAAAAGCTCCAGATTATGAATTGTCAGACACACAGTGAAAGCGACATATTCTCGTACATATTCGATCTGATCGAAAGTGCCATGTCATATGTTGGAATTGACAGGCAAATTTCTGTCGCGATTGCTGGCTCCGACGAGCTTGAAGTCAATGGCGAAAGCTTCAGTATTCCATTCCATCTCGGCTGCAGTGTCAATGGAATACCCATATTTCACCTTATTGATAGTTTCGCGCGCTATGAAGAGCGTGTTCAACTCATTCCAGATTTGGAACACATCCCACAGGACGAAGTTTCCACGGATGGGTTCGATGTTGCGGCTCTCATTGCACAGGCTGGGAATCAAAAGGAGTGGTCTGCTAGACCACAAGGAGTCTACAAGGTCTATCCAACCCTTTCTTCAATTTCGAGTATGATATTGACCTTGGCTGTTTGTTTTTTGTCTAGGCCCATGTCATGTATCCCACTTCCACCTACAAGAAATTGGTGCTATTGACCGGTTGGGTTCCGTCCACTACCGTCACCGCTCTCAAGGAAGGTCATGAAATGCTTGAGCCCATCACGCTCAGTCGCGAAGTCATCGACATCCCTTCCAATCCTGACTGCGACTGGAAAGAGTTTGATCTCTTCCAAATCATTGCTGGTATTATTGACGAAGGCGCTCAGCTTTCAGTCGTGTAGCCGCAGAAGTTATAACAACCGCTTCACTTCTGTTGTTATTTTCTGAATTATCTGTCACCCTATCTAGTTGATCGTCGTGTTACTACAGATTCTTATCGCCTGAGCCAATTTGTAATTCTTGTCTTATACATTGAATTTTCAATGGTACCAATGTCTCCCGCAGGACTACATACATAAATATAATGCCAAAAGAAGGTAAAACGTCATAAATCTTGCACTCGAAGTCAATGTTGGCTTCGTAGAAGCTCCCTGTGCATTATACGTTATTGCAGTGGGCCTGGCATCGACTCAGGTATCAACTCGAACGAGCGGAAAACGAGTTCGAGAGTCTCGATTCGTGGCTACATCTTCAGTAGCAGAGTCCATGTTGTTCTGATGATCCGCATGTGCTCGAGTGGTGTAGCGGGACGTAGAAGGGATCTATAAATATATGCGCGCTGTAATGCCCCGCGCACAGATTCATAATTTCATATACTTCATCTCCAGGCTTCACTAGCTTCACCGACGACCCACCATCCCTCGAATATGTACCCCAAATTAGTAGGTTTGAAGGATAACCTTATGGCGATGCTACCGGAGATCCTATACGACAAGGTGTTAGTCCCCAATGGTATAACACTGGAGATAAAGTCGCTCCTGACAGAAGACATTGGACGATCAAGTCCCATCATTTCCTCTTCTAAGGACTCCTGAACTAGATTACATATCACTCTACATCATTGGTCTTAAATTCCGAAGTTTTCAAGACAATTACCGCTCTTTAATTCTTGGACATCTCCCATTGACAGATCACGATTCTTGCGTGTATATGAATTTGCTTTGTTGGCGTTCAAAAATTTCTATGTACAAGTGATGTAGGAATAGCAATTTGAAGTGTTTTCCAACATAAATCCTTCTATGAAGGCGATTGATGGTCGGTCCAATTTGATACAGACGTCCTAGATAAAGCACGTTGGAGGATGGGGGTTGTCATCCGCCTGAGGTGGACAACCTTCCGTAGGTCCTCCCCCTACACCTGTTCCGGGATTCTACAAAATGAGGGGGTTCCAGTAGTCAGTCTTCCATGTTCGCAAGAAGATCCAGACTTACGTAGAAGCATGCCTGATCTGTACCGGCGTCGTAACTACATAAATCGTACAAAAACATGATTAGTCCCAATGTGAATGATCGTTAATCATCCTCAATCAAAGGTACGTACTAGCAGAATATCGTATACGGATTGAGTTGCTGCCGGTCCAGCGGGAGTCCGTTGGGACCAATAGGAGGGCAACAGAACAACTGGAAAATATGTCAGTTCGGAATACCCACTCAACCGCTATTTCTAGAACGTACTCCGGCGGGAGGGATGAATACTTGAGCCAGCGCCTGGGAGGAACCAGAAGCGAGAAGCGCAACAATTATCTGAGGGAGATACATCGCTCACGAGCCTGGCTAAGTCCCTGGTTGGTTTAAGTATGGGAAAGGGTACCTGATGGTTATCAACGGCAATCAAAGGCATGAGACTGACAGTTACTTGGGCCCTATTCAAAGTCTTCTGGCCCTGTTACCTGTCCGGTGACATTTGCCCGAGACCCTGTGGAATTCATCTAATGAATATCATGATATCTCGTACATCGTGTATTCGCGCAGCTTTAGACTTGCTAAGCGTTGTGGAAATGATTGACCGACATGAAGTAAAAGATGAACCCGCCTGACAGAAAGCTCGGTGAGTTGACAGTCTTGACCGATTGTAGTACATACCTGCAATGATATTTGCCTATTGCGCGTGTGTGTATGTAACAACTTTCATCTGGACTGGCAGCCGCCATAAGTCCATATGATGCATTTTGATCTTACATATTGCAGTCTCCACTTGATGGATCTCGTGAGTTCGCGTACTTTCGGTGTGATATCAAGACATGAACCAAATTCATAGACAAAAAATATATGTACTTACAAACTTCAAGGTTTAAATTGTGTCACTATAATACGAAGGGTTGAATCCCCACATTCTTATCTGGTAAGAATTTCCAGATAAACAACCACGAGGGGCTACAGTCGATAGTGTACCGTAAGAATAAGGGCTTGCTTTTGAGTCATATCCCGGGGAGGACGGAGTCACAAAGGCGACGAGTCATCGCTATGAAACCTTATACTACGGTCATGAGAAGACCTTGTAACGTTCAGAGATCGCAGCGAATGGGATTGGTACTGGCGGAGATTCGAGAACTACATTCTGAAATCGATCGATCCTCAAGTAGCGTATTCTCAGCCTGAATATGAATGGTGAGTTTTCAGTGGCTCCACTTACGCCTTTTTACCAAGCACGATCGACGTAGCCTAATAAATCGAGTAATACCTTGGACTATTATACAAGGGGTAGCTGGACGACAAATACACCGGACGCAGACTCGCGCGATCTTCCCCCTGCTGACCAGACTAGCTCGGTCAACCGATCGCTCGTGGTTCGGATAAGATCATATCCACCCCACGTCAGGCAAGGCGCAACTTGGCGAGAAAGGTTTAAAACATTATTGTGGCCGACCATAGCGATGTGATCCAGACATCAAGGAAAACTGCAGCTTCTGATGAACAGAAGAGCGGCAGCGGTGTTCGGCATCTTCTCATTGAATGGGATGTGTACAGAAGTCCTTTGCACACTCAAGCACATAGAGCGATGCATGGAGGATCCTAGGGGAAGACGCGTGTCTATCTGACAGTTGCGTTATCGTTTGCCTCGTGTCTCATGTAATTCTTCATTCAGGAAACGCACCGCAATTCCTTGTGTCACTCAAGAGCCGCCGGATAGATGTCCTCGCGAAAATAAAAAGTCCTCGAAGAAATAATCGCAAAGTCCTCGAAGAAAGAGACAACAAGCAACTTGACAAAAACAACACCACATAACCGGATCATGCGGTCCGACCGCCTCGTGGCCGAGGCGCAGCTTTCGAAAATTCCTCATGTCGATTTTGTCGTTCTACTACTACACATATGGAGGTTCTCAAAAAGCTTCTATGTCAGGTTGCACAAGGGCACGGTCTAGACTGGCGTTGAGTTGTTCTTCTTTCATCTAGGTTCAACAGGTTGATCCAGGTGGCTTGCACAGGAGCTCATAAGCGGTTCTCCAATTCCGTTTTGTCGCGGTTGCACGCAAAGCTTTTGAGAATTAGTGAATTCGAGAGCCACTATAATCTGATATACTCGGTAACTAAAAACAGTTCTCTCACAGATAATACTAGTCTCATTCAATTATTTCCTTTTGTAGTCCACTCAGGGTCATTGTTGAACGTTCCTTTCAGCCTCGTGACAACCACATTCTCCACGTCGACATCCTGACAATTCTTGTTTTAGGTGTCATGTATGTATTCTGACTCGCCCCACAACAGCCCGCAGCCTCACCGTCGTCACTTTTTTTCTGTCACTGCATTACAATCCTGGATTACACTAGCAACGTCATCAGATCATCTGCTGCCGACGGTGTCGTACTTACTACAAAAGGTGCCACCGCCTCTTGTCAACTCCTTGAACTACCCATCTAACACCTTTCCACAGGCTTAGGCTTGACCCGCCCTCTTCGCCCTCTGCAGCCATGACAGAGTATGACTACTCTCCTGAAGCATACGAGCGCTATCTGGCGACACAGCAGCGCATAGCACGGTGGGTCAACCAAACGGAAGCACATCGACCCGAGTTCGATTCTGGGAGTGGACCTCGCAATTCTTCCTCTTCTCGACGCCCCACTCCACGACGAAACAGCCATCCCAACGATAAGCCCCGCCGCCGCCGCCGCCGCCGAGGTTCTACGTCTTCCTCATCATCATCCACCGTGGTATACTCCACATTGCCACACGCACCTGGACCGATGCCATGGCCGCCACAGAATCCATATCCACCCATACCGCAGGCCCAACAAAGACCGTCACAATCGAGGCATCATCATTCTTCGCATCATCACTCTTCGTCGCACCGGGCTCCGGTGTATCCGAACTCTCGCCCCGCTCAAGCATACCCATATCCCTACGGCACAACCCCAGGGCCGGGGCAGGCCAACTTCCCGGGTCCTTACGCTCAGGCTGGCGTAAACTCCGCAGGTGTAAGTCCATTATTCCCTATTTCCGTTCAGACACGCTGATACCTTGTCTCGTGAAGGTCCAGTCCTACTTCCAGTCTAATGCCAACTATTACCCTCAAAGCACAGCGTATGCGGTGCCTCGGAACTACGGTCAAGGACCAGCACCATACCACCCTCCGCAAACGGCACCGCCTGGTGTGTCCCAGTACTATAACGTCCCTCAAACACAGCCCCGCCCAGCACAACACCCTCAAACTGCTGTATACCCACCAACTATATACCCGTTGATGACGTACAATCTACCGCAGCAACAAGTCCCGCAATATCCCGTGTATTATCAATGGAAGTAGGTTGAAGAAGGGTAAGAAACGGTAAAGCATTTTGAGTTCTTTGATGCGAGAGTGGAAACTGACGGGAAATCCTTGCGGCGATCCACTGGAGTAAGTATCTCCCTTCGTCGACCTCGGGTGTTTTGACCTACGGGACTCTCGACGATTCATCTTTACACATTACTTACCATTCATCTAACAAAACCACACTCTCAAACATAGATATATACCCACATATTACTTGTATCGGCCGAAGAATGAATCAATCTGTTGTAGTAAATGCATTAGATCATGAGATATGCCGTATCACTATCGCAGACAGTGGGAAATATCATCGTCTCATGATCTCCAGCGGCGGAGCGATCCATCATGCTCGCTGTCGCCCAGCCGCAAATGTTTGAATGAGTGTGAATTGACAAACAGTGGTCTCCACGTAACAGTTTTTTGATCGCTGATACGATCACCGACCACAGCCACGTTCAAGGATGGGTCAAGGTGTCGCACAGACGCTTTCCCCGGTTGATTCCCTAGACGAACCTCGTCCACAAGTAAACAGGCTGGCTCCTGTTACTTCTCTCCATCTTCTAATCTTGTCCCTTTCGTTCACATCTCTAGGAAATAGCGCTGGTCGCTCATTTCACTAATACAAGGCCCACCACGTCAACACCATACAATAGTATTGTCTCTGGTAGCACAAGCTATGCAATGTCTTCTTTTGTGAGTCACAGCTTTTACTGTATATTCTGCCTCCGCGCTCAAGCATTACATTAACTGGGTCCGCTAGATTCAACCTATTGTTCCTCCCGGTTGTCTATTCGATTGTGACCCTCAAGGCTCAGCGCACCACTAGTGTGTTGGTACCTACGAACGTAACTTGGACACGGGAAGACGGAGACCCGACGCTCTTCGATTTGCGATTCCTCCATAAACATCAGGATATCGGGCGTGCCGCGACCATCAACGCTACGCACGGAGAACTGGGTGGAATGATACCTGTGACCTTCCCGACTCAAGGGTGGGTGGTTCGCGTACTGAGAAGAGGCAGCAGTATTCTGACAGAGATCTACCCACGGTAGACCATTCGTCCTCGTAGCAGTGGATTTCGAGTGATTACGTTTGCTTCTTTGTCAAAGTCTTGCCGAACTCAGGACCGTTTGCAAAATAGACATGGGAACCAAGACATTGGGTCAAGCAATGTGATTTTTGTCGGTGCTAGTACGCCAACTATACCCGTATCGGCGACCAGTACACTCTCCCAGTGAGTTTTCCTCGTGTCTTATGTGGCAAAACTGAGTTGTCTGTCAGGTTGACGCCTCCAACGACCTCTACCGTCACTGTGACTACACTCACTTCGATACCTTCATCGTGAGTATCTGGTTTTCTATCGCGGATTTAACCCTTATCATTTCAAGTAGGACAGGTAGTTCTTCGTGCGTATCATATCCTGCCCTCCAGGCACCCCTTGACCTATTACCACAGACCTTCCGCTACTGCTGGAGCAACCGATACGCCTTCCAACGCCGCCTCGAAGTCCGGAGTGAATATAGCGGCTATCGTTGGTTGCGTCCTAGGCGGCGTCATACTTATATTCATCGCTGCTATCCTCTTTGTCCTCCTGAAACGCAAGAACGCGAAGAAAAACAGACGTCTAACTTTCAAACGAGATCTCATGGTGCAACACCGACCGCCCATCGCTCCAGATATCGAGGAGGGCCGTGGTATCGGTACCAGCCCCATCCTGCCGCCTCTCAACTTTCAGCTGCCTATCACTGCGCTTACGCCTCAAGGGCCCACGCGATCGCAGTTCCCCGCCTCGGCTTTACACGCCCCAGTCCCCACGCATCCGCCAACACATCGTCAGGTGCAGCTCGGTACACGGATCGTCCAGCTTGAGAACCAGATGGCGGGCATCAGGAGGCAGAATCGCGGTCAGGAGGGCATGGAATCGGTGCTTGAGCATATGAAGAAGCAGGTGGAGTGGTTGAGAGCTGAGAGGGATTCTCCGTGGGCGCGCTGTGAGACGGACGTTCCTCCCCCCATGCTCGACCGCTATATGGAGTGAATCGGCAGCAACTTTCGACGCGCGTTTTCGTGATGACTTGCAAGTTGGGATGATCTAGGGAGGCATGTAGCGATATGGATGTATGTATACTATGTATCAATCTTGAGATATGTCGACCTTCCACCCGCGTCTAAGCAGAGTCCAGACAGGTCGGTTCGGGTGATCGGCACCTGATCCGCTCGGCCGACATAAATTTTATATTTGGGATTATACTTTGTCGTTTCGCTGATTGAGCTATGACTGCCGCCGGTCGTGAACATTTAGTGTGCCGGTGGAGCAAAATACTTCCTTCATATTGCCCGTTAACGTAGCTACTTAGTTGAGGGAAATAATACGAACGACGTCAACTCGATACAATTGCGCACGCGCTTTTGTACATACTAATGCCCAGTACCGACCAGGCCCAGACTCTTGGCTTTGGATCTGCAATATGTAATTGTAAAAAGGAATCCCCAATGAGACAAGCGTGGACGGGGACGCTTGGGAGGCTAGAATGTTTCGGGAATTCAAATGTCGGTAACATCTTGGCGGGGCTTGGCGAAAGCCTTCAGCTCGACAAAGCTCAATCCTCCCTCTCCGATATACAAAATTCTTGGGAAAGTGATCAAACAATATTCCTAGGCTCATGAGTCTTTCGCCTAGAGGCGCTACTATAGGGAAGATTAACAATCGCGACGAGATGCAGAGATCGAGCAAAATTTGATCCTTTGGGGCTAATCAGATTAGGGCGAGAAATTGTTATCAGATAAGGAATAAGCGACTTTTATCAGATGATCGTGGCACATGCATCGCGCATTTTTCCCAAGGATGGCAACCCTTTCCTCAGCTATAAGTACGGCAAATGAATATGGCTTTCTCCCGCCCGCCCCGCCCCTTCCTCAGCAATGGCCGCTCCTACAGACGCCTCTGCGATATACGTGGATTTGGACAACAACAAAAGTCCCCTCACATTGACGCCTACTACCTCGGAGGAGGGTATTGTCGCCTATGAAGGTGTCAAGACAGTCGAGGCGACGCACAAGGTGTATGGAAAGTACTCCAAGTGGTTCTTGTTCCTCGGGTACGCCTATTCATTTATTTTATCTCCATTGAACGCGTCGGAGGTCTCACCATCGGATAATTTAGACTAGGACTCGCCGCGTATATCTACTCCTTGGATGGTTCGACGACGTACACGTACCTGAGCTATGCCGCGTCGGCATTTGAGGACCATACTCTCATCAGCACAATTCAGGTTGCCCAGTCCATTATCAGTATGTTGTCTTCTGGTGATCGCTGCGTTAAATGCTGATATCCTATTATAGTTGCGGTCGGTAAACCAGTCATTGCGAAGGTTGCTGACGTCACGTCCCGTGGTCTTGCTTACACCGTTGTCTGTAAGTCGCCGTCACTCTCATAGTCACTCTCTCACTCACCCGTTCACAGTGATCTTCTATGTCGTTGGTATGTACCCGATACAGGTACACGAAGGACATTTACTGACTGGCATTATCTTAGGCTACATCGTCATCGCTTCCTCGAAGAACATTCAAACCGTCGCCGGTGGTATCATCCTGTATGCCATGTGAGCTCTCTTTTGACCTCTTCTCCTTCCTTCGCTGACCATCGTGCTTCGTATAGTGGTTACACGTATGTCAATACCGTCAAAGCTGTCCCTTCTTTCGACTGATCATCATTACAGTGGTCTTCAGCTCCTAACCCAGATTATCATTGCGGATATCACCACCCTTAAGTGGCGTGGTCTGGTCTCTTCGCTCATCTCCATGCCTTTCATCATCAACGCGTTCGTCGGTGCCAACGTCTCTGCGAGCGTCATCAAGCATGCTGGCTGGCGCTGGGGATGTACGTCAATCTCTGCTCTATTGTCCATTTCGTTGATCGCTGGACTCATACTACTCAGACGGCATGTTCGCCATCCTCATCCCCGTTTCGCTTCTGCCCCTCATTGTCACCCTTCTTTGGGCTGAGAACAAGGCAAGGAAGCTCGGTATCACCCCCAAGCGTGATACTACCGCCAAGGGTCTCTTTGAACAGATCTTGGACGGAGCAAACAGGCTGGACATTCCTGGACTCGTACTCATCGGCACTTGCGTGGCTCTCATCCTCCTGCCCCTGACGTTGTCCAGCACTGCCAAGGGCGGATGGAATAATCGTAAGTTTCAAGCCAGGGAAGTCCATACAGACACTGACTTACCCGTATCATTAGCTTCTATGATCGCCATGATCGTCATCGGTTGTGTTCTGATCCCCTTCATCGGCATTTATGAGTTCAAGTTTGCCAAATACCCCGTCATTCCTCGTCGCTTTGCCTTGAACAGGAGCATCGTCATTGCCTCCATCATCGGCGCTCTGGACTTCGTACGTCGTCTTCACTTACTTCACCGTAGATTTAGGTTGACGTCCTTTCTAGATTTCCTTCTACCTCTCCTTCACCTACCTCTACTCATACATACTTATCGTCAAGCCATGGTAATTGTCACTCTAAACCGCATTCGTAACATCGTCTAACACCCCCACAGGAGTCTCGTTAACACGACCTATTTCACGCAGACTCAGACCGTCGCCTTAACCGTTTTCGGCATCGTCGCGGGTATCTCCATGCGCTTCATGCGCCGCTTCAAGGTGCGTCATGACCATAAGCTATCTTCGCAGCTGTTCAAGGACATCTCCAGTGGCTCCTTATCGTCGGTCTTGGAATCCGCATTCTCGGCGTCGGACTCATGATCCACTCTCGTGGTGCTGACGGTTCGGACGCCGAGCTTGTATGGACGCAGCTGCTCCAGGGTATCGGTGGAGGTTTCGCCGCTGTCGCTTCACAAGTTGCTGCACAGGCGGCGGTGCCCCATGCCGACGTTGCGATGTGTACTGCCGTTGTCCTCCTCATCACCGAGATCGGTGGAGCCATCGGTAGTGGCATTGGTTCGTGGTCCGTTTTTCTTGTTGTGGAACCCCACTAACGTTTCGTCTGGTTCTATAGCCGGAGCTATCTGGTCACATATCATGCCTGGCAAACTGGCGGAACATCTTCCCTTCCTTAGCGAGGAGGATCGTACGGCTCTGTTCGGCTCGATAACCGCGGTGTTGGCGTACGATCGCGGTACACCTATTCGTGAAGGTGTCATTGCTGGTTAGCTCACTTCTCTGCCTGTCCGCTTTCAAATTACTGATCGAACTGGTCTAGCTTATAGCGACGTTATGAAGGTTATGATCATCGTCGCGACTGCCATCGCTGTGGTGCCCTTCGCCCTTTCTTTCTTCATGCCCAACTGGTACCTTGGAGACAAACAAAATGCAGTGGAGGATGTTGGCCTCGCAGGCGAACGTGTGGTTGATCCCACACCCGCCGACCATGAGAGGCAGTGATTCCACCATAAAAGGCCTACCAAGCCCTACGATCATGACGATTAGACGTCAAGTTCAGCTCATATCATGTTATTACCCATTACTTACCTTTGCTAGCATAGAAATTTTCCACCCTGGTTAATGACGTTACTGACTTTCTGATTTCTATTCTTTGCGACACCTTCAGCATGTCAAAGATCATCCCATTTGTATACCTTGTTGTATCACTTTTCGTAGACTAGATAATGAACTGATCAAATCTATTGAGTTGCGAAGAAGTTCCTGTCAGACTTGAGCTTGATCAGGTGAATTGGGGAATGCCGGAGAAATCAATCTCATGAAGTGGCGGTGCTGTCGGCCCCGCAAATGACTGGTTCGAGTTATCATGATGACTTGTCTCCCCCGAGTAAGTACTGTTGAAAGTCACGAGAGAGAGCACATATATAGTTTCTGTCGACGAAACGTTGAACCACCATCATGGCAATCGCCAATTCATCACCTTCCATGGCCCAACGGCCTCACCATCGTCACAAGCACTCATCGATAATTCCTCCTGCCTTGATGATGTCGGCAGCAGGGAACCTTGCGAATATAATACGTCAGCGCGGACTTGCCTTTGCTTTCTGTGAGGATATCGCAGCTTATACATATGGTTTTATTCGTTGGGTTCCACGGGTATGTTTTGAAGTTATGCTTGCTCGTCCTTTATTCACTAACACGGTCTGTGATACGCAGTCAATTAAAATCATGATATCGCTTGACAGTTTGACCGTTCACGAATTGGCCGAATTCATCTCGTCCACAGATGCCGACAATCTGAAATATGAAAGATCATCTGGTATCTTGACTTACCGCGCTACGAGCACGTCTCCCAACTCGGACTCGACTTCTTCGCATTATATCCCGGTGCAATTCCTTCCCACCAACCGACATCCTCTCCGCTCTGGAAGCTTCGTAGTCGAAGGATTACCCCTGGTACCCTTCACGTTCGTCTTGCTCGAGCGGCTCCTGGAATGGGATGAATCTGACTCTGAATCAATCACACAAAAGCATAAGGTCGTCATGGCCATGCTCCGTTATTTCCGTAGCAATTTGAGCAAACCTTATTGCAAACCGATACGATCTTTTGACCCCGTTCTTCATGCAGACTCTTCGGATCGAGTCGCTCGTTTCTATGAGGTGCAGCCTAGCTACCTGCCCGAATGGAAAAGAATGGGATTCTTCACTGCCGAATGGAACCCCTCTACTGGAAACGCCATGGCCGGTTCTTCTATACCGCCTCCCCTTTCGAAGTTGGCTGCCTCGCTAGAAACGTCTTTGACGATATCCAGCCAACCTCCTTCCCCGTCACAACAGTTCACTCCACTAGACGTCCCTGCCTCCCCTTACCGAGAAAAGCCACCAGCGCGATCGACTAGTCTATTTGTCAAATGCCCTCCTCGCATCCTGGAACTTCTTCACGACTGGGATAATGAACCTACGAAGAAAGATGCAGCTGCTCGTGAGATCGAATCATTCCTTATTAGTATTCGAATGGGAAGGCAAACCCTTGTAACGGGTCCACGTCAAGTCCTGGATCCGCTGGTGCATGCACAGGTCCATCGTTTCTTCAGTGAACAAAAGGTCCTTTTCCTACAATGGCAGAAGATGGGATTTTTCGAAGGATACTCGTCGAAGGCGGAGGTTCCGCCTGCTCCCCCGAAAACGGATCGCGGGTACTTCCTACCCCCGCAGCGAGTGGTTCATCCTTCGCCCTCAGCAGTTCACGACTCGTCTCGCAAAGGAACATCTCCTTTTAAAAAGGAAGGGAAAGCAGCAAGAAAGTCAGCTCGTCAACTGGCATTCGGGCAAAGTCGGTTAGTTGCCGCAGAGGCGGCTGTTACTGCGCTCAACCACCTCGGCCTATCCTGTGTAATATTCGGGAGCATGGCTTGTCAGTTATATGGTAGTCCACGACTTCCCAACGTAAGATGACTTGATCGGTTCATGATCACGCAAATCTCTGTCTGACTACCACGATAGGATATCGATATTCTAGTTCTTCAGCCCGAAGTTCCCCAGACGCAGGAGAACATTAAACACCTGCTTGTCCAACACATGCCTGAGAACTTTTTCCTCCAGTCTGCTCGAGATCCTTCTGCGACATATCGGATTCTGTATTATCGTCCTTCTGCTGATACTCCTTTATCAGCGAAAACAACCATCAAAGTTGATATTCTGCTGCCAGGAATCATGAGCCTGCCTTCTCTCGCACCTCATGATGTCGCAAATCGCTCAGGCTTACCGGTCATTCCGTATTCAGTGCTACTTCTCCAGAAGCTGCAAGCTTGGGATGACCATCGGTTGTCCGAGGAAGACAGATACAATAAGAAGGTGCTCATTGATGCAAAAGATTTGATGTGGTTGTTATCACCGTCGAGCGTAAGGGATCTTATTCCGAAACGCTCTACTGACCACTGGAGTAATCGGGCTTTCTTTTCGGAAGCCTTTGAAAGGGCATCAAGAGAAAGAGTGAAGGAATTTTGTTCTTTACAGCCGAGCTCATATGAGCTGTGGAGTCAGTTAGGACTCGTGACTTTTTAACGTCTCTGGAGGGTCAAGAAGGGTATTTGTTATAATTGTGTTATAACGTCGTCCTGACAGTCGACCAAATATCAATTAAGCTTGTTGTGGCACAACTTATCATTGGCTATTCGGCCGAATCAACTCTTTAATTTGCTGACTCTGAACAACTCAGACCATTGAAAGACTGATTCTTTTATCTGATCCTCATCTTATCTCGTCTGACATGTCTGCTTCAGACCCTCTTCTTGAGGAAGCGCACACCTCGGGCGGCGCCTTGAAGCATCACTAAGAATGATGCGGATGGAAAAGCTGCGAGCTACACCTGGTTATCAGGATCCAAGAGGTCAAGACTTGGTCAATGAAATCTAGATTGCTCAACGCCAGCATTTCCTCCGCCGTGCCGTTACCTTCCCTGGTATCAACCTAGCATTAGCACATCGTCAAGACAACATCTCAACCTTCATTCGACCAACCTCTTGTTCCCACTCTTCCTTTTTTACGGGACGAGGACCGGATCCGCCGCCCACAGAGTCACAGACATTGACCCCGTGGCTTTCACGTTGCATGAACCGTCAGCTGACACCCCTTGTAGGGTTCATTTCCCCAATTGCCACTCCTGTCGTTCATATATTCGCCCTAGTTTCGGTATATCAACAGGTGCTTCTATCGTTATTTTTTTGCGTTACCCACTTAGTGCCTGTTAAAAGCGTATTCAGGACTGAGGAGATGGGGACACTGTCTCAGGAAATGGCTGGAGCTGGAGGTATAGCTCCAAATCCGGGGATCAAAGGTCTCAACACTTGCCCATCAATCATGATCGGTTTCGTGGGCGTTGTTGAACATTTAGATATCTCATGACTATCACTTCTTACTCGACCATTCCCTCGTTAATCCAGGTTGTTGCCCTCCGCTCTTTTGTCACGGCGCCGTACTGAAATCCGGTCTTTAGCATACAGAAAATACAATGGAATCCCTTCATCTGGAATCAGACAATGTGTTGATTCAGAAGCTAGAAAATGTCGCTGGTATCTCCAACAAGGATCTCCTGTCTGATGAAGAGGCCTTACGTGGACGTACCCTTCTCTCAAGGGCTCGAGCCATCCTCCAGACTAATCCGGAGTTCAGATGGAATAAAGACTTTCGATCAGAACTCTCTCTTACCGTGACCGAACATATTTCCAGGCTTTCCGTCGCTGTGGCGCCCCATAAGCGCATTTCTCAAGAGATCCAGGAACTCATTTTCCAATCTCTATTTCCCAAGGGGAAAAACTACTCAACCGAGATTCCTCCAAAGCTATCTGAAGCTCCTTGGATATTAGGTCAAGTCTGTAGTAGCTGGAGATCCATCTCTCGCTCTATGCCCGACCTCTGGGGAACCACCAGAATTGATATGTGCTATGATTATCATGACCTTGGATTCCATTATAAAGATTACAGGATCCCTCTAAAAATACTCGAATGTGCAGCGCAGATCCTGCCAGATGTCAGCCATGTCAAGCTTAAGATCAAATTTCCCGATGATCAAGTCATGATCGCGACTTCTCTGTGTCCATTCATTGGCTGCGTCAGTGATCTTGACTGGGACCTTCGAGACGAGATTACAGATCGGCCAGATTCGAATCATCCGATGCAGGTTTTTCCACCAGGGGCACTCTTTCGACTACGAAGGTTGAAAATCAACTTGGAAAGGCCAAAAACAGATAGGAGATGCTCAATAACATTTCCTTCCAATCTCTTTGGTAGCTCTTCTCAGCTTGAGGACTTCATCCTCGACTCTGACACCCCAAATTTTCTCTTGATCGATATCCCATGGCACAAACTCCGTTCCTTTTCCATAGAAATTGGTGGTAAATGCATGGATAATTCGACACGACCTATATGGTTGGATATCCGTCAACGCAATCCCTTCCATTCCATGATATCCCTAGAGCACCTAACTCTACGATTATCCGAGGAATTTTTGCCTATGGTCGTCTCTTTTGATCTCCCTTGGAAACAGCTGAGATCCTTCAGGTTCCGTTGGGAAAGCATTCATATTACTCGTGATACCCCATCAATGAATGATTTGCAGCTAATAATGCAAGCATTAGAAAAGTGCACTGGTTTGATCGACTACGCTATGAGTTACAACACCTATTCAACTGACGTGGCACTACTCTTCTCTGCAACGTATTCCATGATCACACTTCCCTCATTGGAAACACTTGACCTCATCTGTCCCGTGGCCACCGTCGATGATCATGTCCCTTTCCTCTGCAGGCAATCTTCGATCAATGAAGCTGGGGCGTATAGCCTTGCATGACTTTTACCTCATCATGTTACAATGCCCTCACCTTGTCGAGCTGTTTTGTGATATAATTGAGAGCAGTTACAATGGCGCAGGAAATGCAGTCTTGCATTACCTACATGATATGAGACTCAAAATCCTCTATCCATGCATGTTCCCAGTGTTATCGACTCCCTCTCTCGATTCATTTGAAATTGCAGTAAAGCATGAGGGCCAGGGCGATTTTCTGGGACAAATTGTGGACTTCATCATTCATTCAAATATGAAGCTTAAAATGTTTCATTATAGCTATCTGACCGAGCAACCGACACAGTTTCTCATGGCCCTGCTCTCTTCCCTCGATTGTTGCGTCAATGTTGACATTGATGGTATTGTCCTTCCCCATGATGTCCTTGGCATGATTGGATCCAGAAATCTTCTTCCTTGCGTCGAGTATCTCAACGTTGACATTGACGATCCAGAAGCGTTCATCAGTATGGTGAAACGCCGACTTGAAGAGGAGCATTTTCAGTTTGGTCTAGCTATTCTGCGAAGTGTTTCAGGCTACACAAAAACACAGATCGACACTGCTGACAAGCAAACACAGTTGGAGGAGTTGGAACAGATGTATGGCATTAAATGCCGTCTGAAAGATTACTGTTAACCCAGGCCATATACTACTTACACACAGTCACGGGCTGTAGGAGAATATAGGGAGCTTTCCAGCCCTTAGACACATCATATCATGAGATTGGAGGACGATAAGATAACTTTAATCATTAGTATTTCCCGGTCTGTAGATTGATAGAAGCAAGAAAGCATTTGGCGAAGACACAAGTTGTAAGCTACGTAGAGAGTCAAAAGAAAACCGAGAATAAAGACAATTTCCCCCGTCTTCCGGTGTCGGATGAGAGTGATTTAACTTGTCTTGAGCACAAGAACGTCAACTCGGTCAGTAGATCAGCAGAAAGACGGAAGCATACCTGATCAGTGCATTCTACAGTTATTTTCCAAGTGGATTTGGATTTCGAATTTGTAATCGAGCTAAGACTCGTCAAAGAAGCGAGTACGGGTATATTGAGCGAAGTATTCATGGGCGCAGTGTGGAGCGAGGGGCCACTTACAGCGGAACCAGACTCCAGAGGTGATACGTTGTGTCATAGATTGGAGCTGAAAGGTCAAGGGATTTGGAATGGGTCTGTGACCGTAGACTGCAAGAACGAGAATAACTCAAACGTTCGTTAGCCAGGATCGAATGAGGGGATTCAGAACGAGATTTTCTTTCACCTCATGAGTGAGCCCTATGTACAGTGATAGCCCACGAAGTTGCATGAATGGTATGGCTTGGATAGCGACGTAAGGTTGATGAATGAGTCGATGCAAAGAAACATGTATTCCGTAGGGGGGGTGGAGATTGGATGAGGAAGAGTTAAAATCGGGCACGCGCTCAATCCGACTGTACTGCAAACGAGATTACGCCATTCAACGAGAAACCCATGTTCAGCCGGTCGATAGATTAGATTCCCCACGAAGCTGCTTGAACATAAACGGAGAAACAGAAAGGCAACTGGAGAAGCCGGACCGAGTCGGCGATCAGAAGAAGAGACGTGACACATTAAACATGACTACACGAAACTTGTACCACGACTACTTGAACTACATGAAGTTGTACTGCGACTACGGCGTTGGACAACCGAAAGAGTGTTGTGCGTGGATTGAAATCTCGGCGTTGGTGATGTGGCTCGATACAGCCTCGCCATGGGTCTGAGAGTAAGCGTTCGCGAAAGCTGTAAGTATCCAATCATTACTACTTACCGCTTTTGTCGTCTATCATTCTCTCTTTTCCTAGTTCATGAATTCACAGATGGTACATCTATTCCTCATTATATCTTATATTTACTGAATTCAGCTCTTCCAGCACTTAACGTTTGACCCTCGGCCCACCTCACCTACTCTGTCCACCCACCCAATGGCGCCAAAAAAGTTGACGATCTCCACTCTCCACCGTATCCTCATCTCGCTCGCCTGCGAATTCTCTCTGAGCACCTCCCTCCACGTCTTCTTCGGCGCCCATGTTGAATTTATGGCCTTTGCGGCTAAGAACAAATTTTGACTTTACTTTCACGGTTATGGGGCTGGTAAAACACATCGTCGCGATACAGGTGAGAATTTGTTAGTTCGTCGCCTCTGTATGCGCGCGATGATCCCACGTATTCTGCTACCTTCGCGTTCGAATCAAGTACGGTTGCGAAGGGACGCATGCCGAACAAGAGTGTGCTTGTGAGGTCTAGGTTGTAGTTGAGGCACTTGGTCGATCCATTTGGTGGTACGTCCTCGCCTGCCAATCTACTCCACCAGATCTTTATATGCGTCCTTCGACTCCAGGGACAGAAGGGGGTTTTCGTCTTGCGAGAAACTACTATCCAACATGCGAACTTATCGATGTGTGTCTTCCTCCTTTCTCCCTGACTTTTATCCAAAACTAACCATTTCCTCCCGCCACGCCGATATCTATCATGCGTTCCTCCCGATCTACCCTCGGTACACTCGTCTCTCGCCTCCGCTCGCACGACCTTTTCAACGCAAACGCTGTGCGCATTACACTGTTCCACACAAAGCTCACGCATGTTTTCTACATCCGAGCCCAATAAGCTGTGGAGTCAGTTAGGACTTGTGACTTTTTAACGCCTGTAGAGGATCACAAAGGGTATTTGTTATAACATCAGTGAGATTTGACCATATAAGCTTGTGGTGGTTCACAACTTATTATACTCATTGTTGGCTAAGGCTACGATACATCTTCACCTTTTGAACCGTATAGCGAAGGCAGAAAACTGAGCCAACTCAGATGTGAATAAACGTCCGATCCTTGTCTGGTCCTGATCTTATCTCCTCTGACATGTCTAGATTGGCTCGACCCACATCTCTCAAAGGCGTATTTGAAGTCAATTAGGCCTATAACCAACGCATAGTGCCATCGTCGTCGTCCCCTCTGACTCCAACGCTGACCGCCTTGTTTAGTATCGTAAAGTTGCTGACGTCACGACCCGCCCCCTTTGACCAGAGCCTGCATGTTTCCATCTACATTGCTCCGAAACCTCGACCTCTACTTTCTTGAGGAAGGACACAACTTGGGCGGCGTTGTAAAGCATTGCTACGAAGGATGCAGATGAAAAAGCTGCGAGTTACACCTGTTTATCAGCGTCCAAGACTTAAACAATGTTTAGATTGCTTAACACCAGCATCATCCTCCACCACGCTTTTACCTTCCCTCGTATTATTAGCATTTCGTTAAGACAACATCTTAACCTTTATTCATCCAATTCTACGATGCCGCCTCTTCCCACTCTTCCTTTTTTTCGGGACCAGGACTGGATCCGACGCCCAAAGAGTGACAAAACACTGACCCCATGGCTCCGTGACTTTCACGTTGTATGACCATCAGCTGACACTCCCCTTGCAGGGTTCATTTACCCATTTGCCACCCCTGTCGTCATTCTTGACCGCCAGAGGTCACCGGGTACGGAAGAGTGGCGGGCGGTCTTTCACGGTCCTGGCAGTTCTTGAAGACAATCAGCGCCAGATCGATGTATCAACAGCTGCCTCTACTGGCACTGTTTGCGTTACACTCAGTGCCTATCACAAGCGTATTCAGGACTAAGGAAACGGGGTCAGTTGTGGCTGGAGCTGAGGTATGTATTCGGTCATCAAAGGTCTCAACACTTGCCTATCAATCATGATCGGTTTCGTGGGCGTTGTCGAACATTAAATATCTATGATTGTCACTTCTTTTTACTCGACCATTCCCTCGTTGTTCCAGGTTGTTGCGCTCCGTTCTTTTGTCACGGTGCGATACTGAAATCCGGTCTTTAGCATACAGGAAATACAATGGAATCCCTTCATCTGGAGTCAGACAATGTGTTGATTCAGAAGCTAGAAAATGTCGCTGGTATCTCCAACAAGGATCTTCTTTCCGATGAGGAGGCCATACGTGGACGTACCC
Source organism: Termitomyces sp. K1Ag (assembly GCA_017657315.1). Classification (NCBI taxonomy): domain Eukaryota; kingdom Fungi; phylum Basidiomycota; class Agaricomycetes; order Agaricales; family Lyophyllaceae; genus Termitomyces; species Termitomyces sp. K1Ag. The sequence goes on along the minus strand of JAGGAR010000071.1, from coordinate 11,103 downwards.
TTCTCTCAAGGGCTCGAGCCATCCTCCAGAGTTCCAATCAGGAGTCCACAAGGAATAGAGACTTCCGATCAGAACTCTCTCTTAGTGAACATATTTCCAGGCTTTCTATCGCTATGGCACCCCATAAGCGCATTTCTCAAGAGATCCTGGAACTCATTTTCCGATCTCTATTTCCTGAAGGGGAGAACTACTGGACTGCGATTTCTCCCAAGCTATATGAAGCTCCTTGGATATTAGGTCAAGTCTGTAGTAACTGGAGGTCCATCTCTCGCTCTATGCCCCACCTCTGGGGGACCACCGAAATTGATATGAGCTATGATTACCTTGGCCTTGGCCTGGATTCCAGCACAGAGATTACAGGATCCCTCTAAGAATACTCCAATGCGCAGCGCAGATTCTGCCAGAAGTCAGCCATGTTAAACTTGAGATCCAATGGCCCGACAATCAAGTCACGATCGTGACTGCCCTGTGTCCATTCATTGGCTGCGTCAGTGATCTTGACTAATACCTCCGGGCTGAAGTTATAGATCGGCCAGATCCGGTACAGGTTCTTCCACCAGGGGCACTCTCTCGACTACGAAGATTGAAATTTAAGTTGGAAAAGCCAGAAGCAGATAGGAGATGCCCAATAACAGTTTCTCCTAATCTCTTTGGTAGCTCTCCTCATCTTGAGGACCTCATCCTCGAGTCTGACACCCCAAATTTCCTCTTGATCAATATCCCGTGGCACCAACTGCGTTTCTTTTCCATAGAAATTGGTGGTAAATGCATGGATGATTCGACACGACCCATATGGTTGGATATCCGTCAACGCAATCCCTTCCATTCCATGATATCCCTCGAGCACTTAGCTTTACGATTATCGGAGGAGTTTTTGCCTATGGTCGTCTCCTTTGATCTTCCTTGGAAACAGCTGAGATCCTTCAGGTTCTGTTGGGAAAGCATTCATAGTACTCGTGATACCCCATCAATGAATAATTTGCAGCTAATAATGCAAGCATTAGAAAAGTGTACTGGTTTGATCGACTACACTATGGATTACAACACTTATTCAATGGACGTGACACTACCTTTCTCTGCAACATATCCCACAATCACACTTCCCTCATTGGAAACACTTGACCTCCTCTGTCCCGTGCCACCGTCGATGATTATATCTCTTTCCTCTGCAGGTAATCTTCAATCAATGAAGCTGCGGCATGCCATAGCCTTATACGACTTTTACCTCATCACATTGCAATGCCCTCTTCTCCTGGAACTCTTTTGCAAAATAATGGAGAGCAATTACAAAGGCGCAAGAAATGTGCCCTTGCATCACTTACAGAATATGAGGCTCAGAATCCCTGATCCATGCATGTTCCCACTGGTATTCACTCCCTCTCTCGATTCATTCCAACTCTCAGTGGAGCATGAAGGTCAAGGCGATTTTATTGAACAAATTTCGGACTTCGTCATTCATTCAAACACCAAGCTTGAAACGTTTCACTTTAGCTATCCTACTGAGCGACCGACACAATCTCTCGTGGCCCTACTATCTACCCTCGATCGCTGCGTTGATGTTTACATTGGCAGTATTGTCCTTCCCCATGACGTCCTTGACATGATTGCATGCAGAAATCTTCTCCCTTGCATTGAGGATTTCACCATTGTCATCGATGATCCAGAACTATTCATTGGTATGGTGAAACGTCGACTTGAAGAGGCAGTTTGGTCTAGTCACTTTTCAAAGTGTTACAGCCTACACATCATCAGATATTGACACTAAGGACAAGAAACCACAGTTGGAGGAGCTGGAACAGGTGTATGGCATTAAGTGCCGTCTATCCTAGGTTTTTACTAGTACATTCTTCTGTTGAAAAAGTACTATGAACCTAGTCCATATACTGTTGTTACATACACTCACAGGCTGTGTGGGAATTAGGGAGTTCTTCAGAAAGCTTTATGGCCCTCAGAGACATCATAACAAGACGATAACGTGACTTTAATTATTTACAACCGTTAACCTATCCAACATAACGAACGTTCTAATCCCAGGAAGAATGAATAAAGACTGGAAGTATCCAACTATGAAGGTGTACAATATTTATGATACGATCACAAAATGTTTCTTGAGACAATGCATTGTTCTTATTTTCGAACTGCAACGGGAACTGCCTCGACCGACTGCAGAAATGTGCTGTCACCATCTTGACGATAGACCCTCTTAACCCTCCATCCAGTACTGAAAAGAAGCTGGTGGAAGTGACGAATAGTACGTTCCTGGGAATTGAAGAGGAAAAACATCTAGCGTGATATCCATAAGTCACAGGGTGGCGCGGGATCGAGATGAATACCCACGAGTATATCAGCATTGTATCCCATCTCATTCACAGCACCGAAATTCGGGAGAAGCGGTGCAGGTGCCTCATGAGGAACAGAGCCTGGGATGCACAGAGCATCGTCGCCTTCACTTGGATCGTGACAAGCGAATGGAATGAGACTTTCGACGAGTAGGAGCTTGGTGTTCTTTCTCGCTGCGGCACGAAGCTGAGTAAGGATTTTTACACAGTAATCATCGGACCAGTCATGAAGAATCTGCTTGAGCAGGAAGACCGAGACCTCACGGTCGGGCTGGGGCTTGAAGAAGTCTTGAGCTGTAGGAAAGGGTGAGTATCAAGCGAAGTATTGCGGCAACACTCACCTTCAAGTGTCACCCGAGCATCAGGGAGATGCTTTTGCCAGTGCTGAAGACGGAGGTTGTCAATACTGGAAAGTGAATGAATCTTCATATCGCCTTACTTCCTTAGCGTCTTCAATGACAGATGGGCGATCCTGAACCACAACGTTGAAATCGGGAAACTCCCGCGCCAATGGAAGTGACGCAGAACCAACACCCCCACCAACATCGACGATCACAGATCCAGCATGAAGTTTGCACCACTCATACGCTATTACACCGTCATCAGTAAGGATTGACACCTCAACGATGTACATTATTAGACGAACCTTTCAAAATTGCATCGGCCGGTTGCATAGCCTGAACGCCTCGCATCCCAATATTAAAACGGTGAGACCTCATTTCATCACGGGAAAATAAATCCCATAATGTCTCGTTGGCATTGAAGGCTCGAGATAGAGGCGACGCTGCCGGATCGCCCGACTTGGATGTGGAGGGATCGGATAACGTTTCCCATGCGTAGGCGGATGCTTTGAAAGATTCATCGAGGCTGAACCGTGAATTGTAAGCTTCGATGTGCAAGTTGTGGTCATCGAGAAACGTACTGGTGAGCAGCGAGGGCAGCAAGACCTGGCGTATTTTCATGCTTCGTCTCTGGGCTAGTAAACCCAAAATGAGCGACCTTGATAGAATCAGGTTGCAAACTTACTGAGCTATGATTTCCTGACTGGGCTTTAGCGTATCCATCATGCTAGAAATGCGCGTATTGGCAAACACATCAGGTGTTACCTCTCGGTATATATGATTGGTCGCAAGGTATCGCAAGAAACGTGCTTCAATCGAGCATCCGAGTCAGGAGTTGTTCAAAATCAAGATGGTGTAACGAGAATTTACCTAATTTGCGTGGATCTTGCCCGTTTTTCGCCGCGATGTCGTTGACGTGAAGACCCTTGGAGAAGTGCAAGTCAACATTACGTAGGTAGGTATGGAACCATGGTAAAGCTTACTTTTGGACCTGCCTCTCGCAAGATCTCGGTAACATGGGACTCGAGGCATACACGAAGCGCTGCAGATCTAAAATGCTAGAAGAGCATCAGCGGTTTTCCATGTCATGGAATCCACACATAGGATAAATATGCATACGCACTCCCGCAACGGCATGATACAGCGAAACATACGGAGGACTCAAAATAGCTTCCAACTGCAACGCTGCGGCAGAAACGACGTTCGCAGCCTCAGCCGCAGCGGGGTTCGCGCGAAACGCCTCCGATTGTAGGGAGAATGGAGAATTGAGGTCTGGAAGAGATGTTCCTGTGCTCTCGCAGAGACACTCGAGGTTGTCGACGGCGTCGGTGATGAGGCGCAGGAGCTGGCGGATTTGGGAGACCATAGCTGCCCTGAGTAGAGATGGGATGTCGAGGAGTTGGAGTTATGCATTGGGTTTGGGGAGGGAGTTATTTATCAAGGAGGGAGGTATGTTATCCGACAAGGGGCAGATACCCACATGCCGTTGAGTGCAACGGCACCCCTGATGATCGACTGCGGGATCAATATCTGTAGGAGTTGTGTGGAGGGAAATTATGAACTTGGAACCAGTTATTTTTACTCTTGTCCAGACGCGAGGCACATAGACTTGGCGCGTCCGGGTCGCAGATTTCGTGCGTCCATTTTCCAATTTCTTATGCAATACACGATCTTTGATTGTAGTGTCCATAAAGAAATAGGCTATAGTGCGTGGGTCGATCGATCCTTTTGACTTGTATCGGCGCATAGTAACCGATGGGTTGTAAGTATCCTTGTTACAATCTTAAGTCTTAAGAACATGTGCCTATTCTCCATTATAGTACATACTTACTGACCGCGCACTAGGAGTTCGATGATGGAAATGGTCATTGGTCATTGGCCCTTGAAGCGGCTCTGGAGCGGAGCCTCGGTGAATGGCGGTGGCTCACCATGACCATGTCCAATTTGAAACCAAACCCCAGTTCGAACTTCGTATCGATGTCGGTGTTTCCGTGCCACTAGATCTGATATGATAAATCACAAAAACCCCTGCAATTGTTCCGAGATTTCGCGTCCTCAGGCTATGGCAATACTTACTCCAAAGTTCAAACTGATTCTCGGTTTTTTCGGTGGCTCAAAACGCTGCTGAGTTCGTCCCGACTCCCGCGAAAATTTTGTCATTTTGAACCCACGTGACGTATTATCAGTATTCGTCATCGCACGACATCGCACGACATCGGATACACCGGGCGCGCTGGGGGGCAGGACGGCATCATGGATATGGTGGCAAACTCGATTCGCGAAGTTCAATGAGCTCGAATTCCGATGTTGATACCAGTTGTAGATTGCGAGCAGGAGCAGTTATGATCACGATCACGATGCCGATGCCGATGTGTATCATTGCTAGCACCCAAAATCCCTACTTATTGAATTCAAATTGAATTGAATTATGAATAGGTGACTCACCCCGGGGGCCGGACTCCGGACGCGCCGATTGTTATGCATCTTGTCAGAAGTTAACTTGAAGTACCAACGGAGCGTGCCATCGAGCGTGCATTCTAGCTAGCTCAGATCTCTAGTGGCGGTCTAAGTAACAACCTACAGGTACAGGTACAGGTACCTATTGGCGAATTTAAAATCATTGAACTAGTAGCTGGAGCCAGAGACGTTTCAGCCCTTCGAATCTTGAACAATTACATAAATGGGTATACCTATGCATGGTGTTGGAATTTGGAATCTGTGATAGCTGTGAAGGATATGAGACGATGCTGAAACCTGACAATTTGTACATAATTATAAGTCGTCGTATTACGCTCTTAGCTCTCGGTGATCATGACTCGTAACGAGTCATGTTTGTCGCTGGTAGTTGTTCAACGGTTCGGTTTCTCGAACCTGAACTCATAAAATTCCCGGTTTCTATCAGTTCTGGGTCCCCCTAGTCTCAGTTCGAGTTCGAGTTCTATACTTGAGCCGCAAGAGCTTTGATGCTTAACCGATACTAATTCCCCCCCCCCCCCCTCCCCCCTCGACTCGATGCATTTTCGATACACCGATATATTTATGTAAGTAAGTCTGACTCGACGAATTGACTTGCTTTGAATCGGCGGAGCAATGGCCACCGGCCAGCTAGAGCTTAGATGAGGTGTTGAGAGGGAAGTTTAAGGAATTGGACTACATGATGTACGATGTTTTCACTGACGGACAATGTTAATGATTTTTGTGGAATTCAGGAAGCCAATGAGTCAATGGGTTGGTAGCGGGGAATGTAGGTCGATATATGCGTGCGGATCACTCCATGGATTTCGGTACCGTCTGTCTCTCCTGGTATGGAGTACTAGTCATTTATTTCATATCGATCACAGGAGCTAGATGTTCTTATTTTCTATGTACGTTGCTTGATACGAGTTTCTGCTCCCATGCTCTGGCTATAGGAGCAGGATTTGACGTCTGGAGGAAAAAGAAAAGGTTCGCTGTATGAGTACACGTCGTATACTACCCTGATGAGAATGCAGAACTGCGGAAATACGTACGTGTCGAGTTTTGACTGGCGCTCAGGATTTATTGCGGCTTCCATGGAGTGCATTGACCTGGAGTTCGGTCACGGTTCTGTGGAGCCTAGACTTAGGATCAAACTTGAAGCTCCGACGTGCGAAATGGATGACTCACGAAAAACTTCCTGCCTACTGTCTCTTTGTCACTACTCCGACGCAGCAGTCGTGGTGCGCCGCAGGCATGCGTGCAGCACACTCTGTTGTAGTTGGCAGGCGGTGGCCATGGACGGTGGTTAGTGGACTGTGGTTAGTGGACTGTGGTAGTAGCTTCGAGAAAGTTCAGCCGAGAGGCTATATCGGGGAATCACTGCGGAATGTCCGGGTGATTTTCCGATGCTGAAACATGGGGGCGATAAATCGCCTTGTGTGGAGGACAGGTGGAGAAGAGTGAAGACGAGGGGATTGGTGTGGTAGTCGAGGGTGGAACTTTGCTGGAGCTTGGATGGAGGAGACTGGGATATTAGGGTATCGGAAACACATCGAGGGGGCACATGGACAAGATTGGGTATAGAGTACTATCATTATAAGGACATCACACTCAACATATGCATCATGATCAAAAGAACAGCCTTTGGCATGCAAAAAAAAATGGCAGGGAAGTTGACACGTGTTTGGTGAACGTTGACCCGCACCAAAACGACCAGTGGGTGGCTCTAAAACGCTGCACAACTCACTCTGCCCGCGCGCCCACCACGCCGGCCCTTCGCTCGCAAGACCGCCGCCTGCGCCGCCGCCCGGACCGCCCGGTCGTGCTCGTCATGCCGCGCGTCTCACTCACAGCTCCAGCCCGTCCCCGCCCGCCGAAGCCGAAGCCGAGGCTTACCGACCCCAGCACTCCCGCCGCCGCCGCCACCCCCTTCGTCGACCCCGCCGTCAACGCCCCCACCCCCACCGTCCCCCCCACCGCTGCTGCCCCCCCGCCCCCCGCGTCGCCCGTCCAAGTCAAACATGAGCCAGCAGACGACAAAATAACAATCCCCCCTCGCCCCCGTGCGCCCGTCGTCCTACCCAACCCCGCCGAGCCCTGGAAACACCCCGACGAGCTCGACTACATCCGTCCACACACCTGGTCTGAAACCGCGCTCATCTCCCACCTCCTCGAGAACGCCTTCAACGTCCCCGCGCGACACCCGCACGGGTCTACAGACCCATGGTGCGTCGTCACCTCCCGCAACGGGTCCACGACGATGGTGCCGAAGGGCTACAGACTCCCGCTGATGTTCGCTATGAAGTTCCAGTGGGAGAGCCTGCGGCTCGTGTTGACGAGTCCGCAGCGGGAGGACGAGTGGATGGATTATAAGTTTGATATTTTGCATGTGTCGAGGCTTTGTATGGGGTTTTTGGGAGAGGCGAGGGAGGCGATGGTGAGTAATGGGATGGATAAGATGTGGAGGAGTCCGATGTTTGATCGTGCGTTGACGAGGTATTATCGGAGGTGGCTTGTTAATCGCGAGGAGTTTTTGATGGGGTTCTGGAAGGAGTTTGAGGAGGAAGAGTACGAGGAGGACGTCCTTAAAAAGGGTGCGTGTTCTTTCAATTAATTTTCTTTCTATCCTGCTCCCTTTTGTATGCATATATGCGCCCGAATTAATTTCCTTTCTATCCTACTCCACTTCCTACCCACCGCCCAAACCCCAAACTAACATCTCTTCCCTCTAGACTGGACGCGTTTCGTCCTAAAAGGCCATAAAGGCTTTCATCTCACAAAAGAAGAATGCGCCGAAGGACTCTCATACCAAACGCTCACGAGCGGACTCGAACAGCGCTCGGACGGGCGGTTTTACTGGGTCCTGCCGCCTTCCCCGCCTGCTGGTGCTTCGCCGGACCCTGAGGCTGAGGCTGAGGCTGAGAAGGGGAAGAAGACGAGGAGAGGGACAGGGAAGAGGAAGCGTGCGGGGGGAGATAAGGAGAAGGAGAAGGAGGGGGGGAAGGAGAAGGAGGGGGACAAGGATAAGGATAAGGATAAGGAGGCGGCGAAGGACAAGGATAAGGAGAAAGAGAAGGGGGCGGCGAAGGGGAAGGACAAGGACAAGGACAAGGAGGGGAGGGACAAGCGTGGGGATCCGCCGCCGGACCCCGTGCAGAAGAAATTGAGATTGACTGCTTCGAGGTCGCCGAAGAAGGATGCGGTGTCGACGCCGTCTGCGAAGAAGGACGCGGCGTCGACGGGGGCGCCGCCTGCGAAAAAGGCGAGGGTGGAGGAGAAGGAGAAGGATAAAGGAAAGGAGAAGGTTAGTGAGAAGGCGAGGGAGAGGGAGAGGGAGGTTAAGGGGAAGGGGAAGGAGAGGGCGAAGGTTAATGAGAAGGAGAAGAAGCAGAGGGAGAAGGAGAAGGAGAAGAAGCAGAGGGAAAGGGAACTGAGCTCGCCGCTTTCGAGCGCGAGTGAGAGTGAGAGTTCGGTGTTGAGTGAGGTTAGTAGCGTGGGTGCGGGTGCGGGTGCGAAAGGGAAAGGGAAGGAGGGGGAAAAGGAGGCGAAGGAGGGTAAAGCAAACGCCAAAGACGAACAAGAGCATCTTCGGCGGTTTGTGGAGAAATGGGGCGGGGGGGACAAAGACGGGGTGGGAGGTGGAGGTGTGGGCGTCAAAGACAAAACCAAAGACAAAGTCAAAGCCAAAGCCAAAGGAACAGGAACAGGAAAAGGGACAGAAAAAGGAAAGGGAAAGGGAAAGGGAAAAGGAAAAGAAGGAGAAGAAGAGACGGGATATGGGTCCTGGTTAGACTTGATGCGTCCGGAAGGAGTGATGTATCCTGCTTTCTTGCGTCATGTGATGCCGCGTCCGAGCTTGAGCCCGAGTGGGGAGGAAACGGAGAAGGAGGGGGAGGGTGGGGAGGGGGACAAGGAGGGGGATGAAAAGGCGAAGGAGGGAGAGGAGAAGGAAACGGAGAAGCAGAAGGAGGGGGAGAAGAAGGGACCCGACGAGGATGAGGACGATAGGATTCTCCAAACGCAGGGGTTGGGATATCCTGAACCCCAGCCACAGTCCCAGTCCCAGTCACAGGTGGAAGCGATGGATGTTGATTCGGTTTCTGATTCGCAGGTAGGACGGTCTTTGGGTGGTGTGGTTGATAAGGTGAAAGTGAAGGAGAAGGAAAGTGCGCCACACACCACGATCGACTCTGCGCCCGCGCCGGGGTTGGCTTCTGCTGGTAGTGGTGGTGCTCCTGTGATGGGAACGGGAACGAGTACCTTGGATGGGATACCGGGCTCGAGTTCTGCGCCCACCACTGCGAGTATCGACGCGTCAGCTGGCACATCGACTACCACCACAATCGCAGCCGCAAACGTGAACACTGCCGCAGCTGCCAACACAAACGCGAACGCGAACGCGAATACAATCTCGACCACAACCACAGCACGCCCACCAGCCCCAGCCCCAGTCCCAGTACCGACGTTAACGCTCCCCTCGAGCGCCCCACCGCCCGCTCAGCCCTCGCATCCTCAGCCGCCTCTTCCAAATACAACTCACAATCCCAATCTCGATTCGAATTCAAGTTCAAAGCAAAATCAAAAGCAAAAGCAGAAGCAAAAGTCGTATACGAATGCGAAGGCGAGAAGTGGGCTTGCTGGGTTTTTCATGGGCGGGCGTTCGAATAGGGGTGTGGGTGCGAGTTCGAGTTCGAGTGCGGGTGTGGGTCTGGGTGTGGGCGCGAGTTCGAGTGCCACTGGATCTGGACCTGGGGATCCAAAAAACAAAGAAACCCCTCCCCCTTCCTCCCCCGCCGCCGCCGAGAGTGCAAGAGAAGGAAGCAAGGAAGGAACGAGCCCTGAAAAGAGACAGAGTAGTTGGGATGCGAGGGTTAGTAAGGCGCTTGAGAGGGCGAGGGCTATGAAGGCGTCTGTTGTGCCAGGGGTAGCTGTGGGAGGGCACAATGGGGTGGGAGTCGGAGGGCACAACGGGGCAGCGGTGCCGCCGAGGGCAGCGTGGTATGTTCCGCAGGTTCCAAAGTGGGATGCGAGGGAGCGAGAACGTGAGTGTTTTTTTTTCTACCTTCCTTTCCTTGGTGTGATTTGGGGCCGATTTTTTCCGTCCTGAATCGACACTTATTTCCCGCTCGGGAATCTGACGGGTCTATATCTCGTTGAATTTTATTGATTGGTATACGACATCTGACTGGGTTTTTTTTTAATCGCTCCTAATAGGTGTTTTGCAACGTGCTAATGCAGCACGAGCGACTGGTATTGTTTCTAGTCCTGTTATTCCCGCTGCCGCTCGTTTTCCTCCTTCTCCTGCTCTCAGTTCTAGACCTTCAGGCTCTGGCTCTAGCTCTGGTTCAGGGTCTGGATCTGCTTCACTCCCAACGCCTGCCATTCAACCTCAAATGTCATCTTCGGCTCCTGTGACTGAGCCTCTGCCTGAGCCTGAGTCTGTACCTGAACCTGAACCTGAGCCCGCACGTGCGCTTTCGCCTCAGCCGCCCGTTTCTGCTCCCTCTGCTGATGCGACTCCCGCTGCTGTTAGCACTCCGACTGTCCCTGAGCAGGTGCCTGAGGATAGTGCAAGTGAAGTACCCCCTGCTCCAGAGACGAGTTCTGAACCAACTACTGATGCCATGGATGTTGATCCCCCTTCTCCACGTGTCGAGCCCGAGCCCGAGCTCGAGCTCGAGCCCTCTGCATCAGCTCCTGATTCTGAGCCGTTGATCACTGAGGCAGATGCTCCAACGGATTCACCTGCACCGTTCTCGCCTGCGCAGACGCTCGTTTCACAGTCTCTCCCGCAGTCCCCGCCGCCGTCTGCCTCCCCTGCTCCGACGTCATCTAACGATCAAATGGAATCTCAGGCAGAGACACCTCGCCCTCGCCCTCGTGAGCTCCCGCCTCTCCCAGGTCCATCGCTCCCAGAACGGAGCGCCACTTGTGAGCAATACCAGCTCACTACAGCTGCGTGGTCT
>JAGGAR010000070.1:0-34149 GCA_017657315.1 Termitomyces sp. K1Ag | reverse complement strand
AGAAATTTAAACACCGTCTGATGAACTGCCGAAAAGCCGGTGAACGATCGTTCGAGCCCGTTCGACAAATTCTGCTGTAAAGTCGCCGAACTGACGTCGTGAACGGGTACCCTCAATTCTCTGTTCACAGTTCACGGAAATTGCCGACTTTTTCTGTCGTCAAAAAAAGTGAACTGAACGAACTGAACGAAGAATTGAGCACCCCTATTCCACGTTATGGTGCTTCTATCTGTCATCCGTATCATTTCAGGGACTCGTGCATCATGTTTTGTCAATTTTCCTAAATATAGTACAGAGCTTTCACAAAATGATGTCTGCACGTATTTGTAGCACACTCTCGTGATCGATATCGTCTCCCTCAGACTCTAGTACAGCCACGACTCACAAGCGCACCATCACCTACGATTGTGCGTCACCCAGAATCGTTCCCTACCAACTTTGGCCATCCCCATCCTGATCGGACAGCCCGCGCCCTCCAAGCATCCTTCGTCCTTCCAGTGTACCCCTCCTCGTCAACCTCGACCTTGAATGCACTCTCATCGACCTTCTCCGTGTCCCACTCAAGGTACACAAGTTCTGCAGTTAGGAACTCCCTCATTTCGAGTGTATGCATGTAAGTATGGTATGATTATTATTATGTCCGATTGTCTCACAGAAAGAACGAGCTGTAGCCTGTAGCACGATCGTCACTACATTGCTTATAGCTATCGCCAGGAACACCTCATTTGGATCTCTCGCGAACGTTGGTATGGTCGTCGGTGAAATCGTTCAGGTACACTCTTAATCATATCACGAAGTACCCATTCATCTACTGGTACGATTTCTTTATTCCGCCACCTGGTACTGCTCCAACCAACTTCGACCACTCACGCGTTGTTCCTGCTCCCATACCGCATACATCCACTCGGCGAGGACAACGAAGAGTGCTTGGAACGGGTGACGGTCATAGCTTTTTATGGCCCTAGACTGACGCCTCTAGTAACGACAGCGAGCCTGAAGAATCAAGATACGTCCTGCTAATATCTGGGTGTGGATAGGACACGCAAGCGTTGCGTATTCTCCAGGCCCACCTCAACATGGACACACTCCCGAGAATGAACTTTCACAACCCAGGATACTTCTCCGATTCGTTCGCTGGCCTTGTCCTCGTCTAGTTCGCACTTGAAGGACGTTGACGCCTTGTCACATGTACAGGGTCCGAGTGTTCATGTGAACCTCTGCAGCCGTTGTTGGATCTCGCCACAAGTGGAGATGGACGGTACCACTATCTATTCCTCTCCTCATGTTTGGTAGTGTGGCGGGGAGGGGCAGCGCGTCTGTCGAGGTCGTGAGCTGGCATAGGAAGGAGCAGCAGGACCGATCGTGCTTCGGAATATCTCTTTTAAGCACTCGAAGCATCTCTGCAGCCCAACCAAGCAAGCTCGTCACGTTTCCTCATGCACAAGAAAAAAAATGTAGATGATAGGATCGAAAAACTTATCTTGCGACGATTCTAGAAACCTATCGCTATGACATCCCATCTAATGAGCTATCAGCTATGTTTTACGAACCATTGAAGATAATCGTGTACCTCCTCGATCTAACATGCTCGATTGTTTTCGAGGTATTCCCTCTATTTCAAACGTATTCCTCTCACCGTCGTTTTGGTTGGGATGACATCAAAGCGCTACAGACTCGGACTCAAGCCCACAGAGTTCCGATTCGGCACACCATTCTTGCTCCATTACGACTTCAATGAACATTGCGCAGGCAGAATTCACGTTTTGAACCCAGACGCCAACTTATACCCTGTTACCCCGGAGCCTTTCTTTCGCGTAACCAATAGTACGCATTGATGTCCAACCTCGCTTCGCTTTACAATTTGATCATTTATTATGTGCGCAGTGGTATAAGTGGGCCTGGGAGCAGGAATTCTTCAGGCGCACGCACGAGGAAGGGTTTCGGTGAAAACTCGAGGAAGTTAATCCTCCAGGCATTGTTACTCAGGAAGACTGACAGAGGTGGAACTTGGCGGGTCGTGTCGGACGTCGTTGATATTTGACCCGAAAAAAGCAAAGCGGATGCCAGTCTTAGGACAGGAACCTGTTTTCAGGATGAGAAGCAGGTCGCGAACCTACGAAGGGTTTGAGAAGTCTACTGGAATGCTTGTATTCCGATGACACGAATGGTGCATACCTGGGAGCGTTACTTGAATTGTGTGCAATCGTGCCAGAAGTCGTCGTTAACCTCTCCTCCCAACTACTGGAAAGAGCAGAAGAAGGGGGATGAATACATCGATCAATGCAGCACAACACGCCAAGCAAGGATAGTGTTTATGTATTACCGTTCGGTAACTTCGCAAATGTTGATATGTCCTTCTCTCTCTTACCATGGGAGACGTTGACTTGGATTTTGGACTCACTAGAATGACAAACCCCAAACTTCACGAGCGACATCCTAAACATGGAGGTCACATTGAAGAAGACTACAAAGCCAATACATCCATAGTACACTGAAAGCAATTACAAATAACCAAACCACCTCCCAAAAATCAATCCCCCTCTTCAACCCCAATTCACGCCGTCGCCTCCATCCTCACTACAGGCGAAAAACTCAACACACCCTCCACCACCAGCGGTCTCTGCATCTGGACAACCTCCATCATCTCACCAGCACCACCAACCTTTGTCCGATGCACCGAGAACCCCCAAATCGCAAGCGACACCAACAACCCACAAAACATAATCATCCGCATCTCATCGCCTGCCGACGATCGCTCCATTAGGAGCCCCAATATGCCGCGCCACCCTGTCTTCCGTCGTCCCGGAGCGCTCAGCGGGCGAAGGTCGCTGACGTATCGCCGTGAGGAGGAGAAGACGCCTAGGCCCCAGGGCCAGACGAGCCGGAAGTGTTCGAAGCCGAACAGGGTGAGTGGGAGGCCGTGGCGGTCGGTGGTGAGCTCAAAGGAGCCTGTGGAGCGGGCAGGTAAGGGGAAAGGCGGGTGTGGGAGGGAGAAGGGGAGGGAGAGAGGGTAAGTCGGCGGGATGAATGTGAGTTTGAATTTGGTGAGGCGGGGGTTGGTTTTTGCGATGCGTGCGGCACCGGCGGAGAGGGGCTCGTCTCCTGGGTATTTGACGATTGTGAGGTGGAGTGATTGGAGTTTGGGGAAACCGCGAACGGTTTTGGAGAAGGTGTCCTGTGATGGCGGTCGAGGTGGGTTATTGGTTCGAGAAGAGGTGCTGAGGACATACCATTTGGAATGAGGGCTTGTTGCCGCATGTCAGATCCAAATGGCGGATACGGGGGCATGCGACGATGAGTGAGCGCAATAAATTGCCACTGTCATACATCGAGTGAAGAATAAATGATACTTTCAGCTCCGTCAGGTTCGGTAAGCTTTGTAAAAGTGCGGATACAGCTTGAGTAGAAACCTCGCGCGTCAGTATCGGATCACGAAACGTCACAGACTTGAAATGAGTTCGGAGGTAGGGCAGAGCCTGCAGCTGTTGTAATGTGCCCGTAAAAGATGTAATGTGGAGGGACCCAGGGTCTATACTGCTCAGATGTTGCGGGAGAACGTTGTATTTTGAGAGACTGAGGCTTTCTAGAGCTGTATGAGCTTCTAGGAATGCGATGAAGGGCCGCTTATCGGGTGAGTCTGCGGGCGAAGGCGTCCAATCTATGCAAACGTCTCCCAGGACAAGTTTACGCAGCTTCGGCCATCTACCATGGACCAGTGAATGAATATCGGTCGGAAGTGACGATGCTCCTTCAATGATGAGTTCCTCAAGGTTGGGACATCGAAGGATGAGCATGTCCCACATCTGCCTCGATGACGCGCTGTCCTCTAGAAGTGTGATGTTAATAAGTGGACTTTTGGGTGAGTCACAACACATACCATCAAAAAACGTATCCATGTGAGCGTCATAAAAGCCGGCCTTCAGAGTAAGCGAGAATCCAGTGAGATTGGCGAAATCAAACAGCTAAAAAAAACACAATCAACCCTGAGTCGTGTATCTTAAAATAAACACTTACATGACTATTGTGCGCTGGGAGGTATCTTCCAACCGAGGTCCCAATATATCGGAGTTGTGGGCACCTAATCATGAAGAAGGTACTCGTGGTCTGTGACATCGGGTGTTACGACGGTCAACGACACTCACCCCATCCTCAAGGCGAACCACATGTCCTCATGATACGACTTCTCGTCCGCATCCCAGATAAACTTTGTGAGAGCGTCTAGGTGTTGAGTGGCTGCAGCATCCCGCACGGCAGCTGACGCTAGCAAACTAACGGCAACACCCTGTTTGCAATCGCAACTCGATCGAGGCCTGATAAATAGTTCGCGAACGTGTCGGGCAATGTCTGGACGCCGTGATAGCATCCGGAGCGTTCGAGTACATTGTTCGAGGTCTTTCAAGGTGACGGATTCATAAAGAACAGAAGCGACGTAGGAGTATATGTGGGTAGACTTGATCAAAGGTAAACATTTACATGAAGAAATGGACGTCTGTAGCTCACAGTCAAGCAGAGACTCAAAACATCTGCCTGAGAATCCAAAGCCAGTGCAATCTCGATGAGGAGGTCGCCGGGCGCCTGCATAAGGAGTGATTGTCGAGGAGGGGGAGGGGGTGGACTGGAGGCAACCCAGATCATGGTGGTGGCAATTGAAGACAGATATGCTCCAACAGAACCCTGCAGTTGCTGTACTCCAGCTCCAGTGAAGATCGAACTGTCAACGAGATTCGGAGCTAACTTAGCGGAAGATGGCTCACCGCCGGATTACATAATCCCCACGCGAAGATCGGCCATAAGCTTCTCCACGCCGAGAGCACGCGCAAGACATACAGAAATAGGGCTCGTTTGGCGGCTGCTTCAGCGCTTTCAACAGAACCTAATCTCTTGTAAAACTTCACGATGTCACTAACAGGGACAAATCACGAAAATTTCCAATGACTGCGAAACTGGTGAACCATTCCAGTCAAATAAGTACAGGCCGCCGGAGCTCGAGTCTACACTTCGACCACTGCATTAGGAACATCCAATATACGAGAGAATGGCATCTCTGGAGTCGGCTGCAACCAGTTCTTGTGATCGTACAATGCATACGGAGGCGAGTCAATCATGTGGAAAGTATACGCGAATCGTGTATGAGGGCTGGTATTGCGTTCGGACTTGTGTAGCACCGAGCCATGGATCAAGACAAGGTCTCCTGTAAGAGGTTCAACGAACTTGTAAGTTAGTACCAAAGACAAAACCTGTACCTGGGTTGCACGCCTCCAAGATGAACTTTCCAGTCTGTGGCGGTATCTCGACACTAGGCGGAACCAACTGTTCAAATCCCGTGCCACCCTCAGGTAAACGCACGAATCGCTTCATGATTGGAGTCGTAAGATGTGATCCGGGAAGGAAAGAAAGCGCCCCATTCTCGGGCGTGCATTTCTCCAGTGCAATCCAGAACCCAAGTGCAGTCGGAGGATCGGTGTACTATGGGCGTTAAGAATGACAGATTTATCGACGAGGACGCATCACTTACAAGGAACGTGCTAAAGCCGGCGGAACACGCTGCTTAAAGGGTCCAACATACAAGAAAGGAGTTGGATACTTACGAATCATTGTGTTCCGGCACTGTCACCAAGAAGCACTTTCGTAAATCTGGAATTTACGAGATGACGGTAGATTTACCTGCACCTCCAATGTGAGTTTGCTTCGTTATCACCATTGATTGAAGAGCTGACAAGCACAGATTGTCAGAAAAGCCCCCTCTTAACCGCAACCGTAGCTGAACTCACCAACCGGATCTCGATGAAACTTGAGGTCCTTCACCAGAGTCTTCAACCGTTCATTCTCAAGTGTGACCTTGCGGAAGACAGGATCCAACTCGTGGAGCGCTATAAGGCAAAGAAAGAGTCAGATACAGAAAACTCGTGTCTTCAGCCAGAACAAGGCCACACCATGCCCAATCTTATTCACCGCCTTCGACTTCTCTCTCGTTAACTTCCCATTCTCATCCACCGCATCCTCCTCAAGGAAATATCGGCTGCAGGATTCATATTAGCAAAACGCCCTCTGACAGTAACTTCTCGGCGTTTCTTTCAGCGGTGGAGTCAGGTTATAGGGGGTTACTAACATCTTATCTCCAGAATTCAAAAAATAGTCATCCCCAACATGTTTCGTATCGCTCGTCGTAAACTTCGTCTATGTATCATACGCAATTGATGCACCACATCGTACGATAGTTAAGTAGTGATTCCATATTGCAAATCAAATAAGGACCATACGTACCAAGGGATGATCATCCAAACTAAACTCATCCAAAAGCTGCTTCGCCCGCCCCAGAAGCGTGTTCGTCTCATTTGAATCCAAGAATCCAGGGACGAGTAGATACCTAAGTGGACGCAATTAGTCCATCCGTGTCAATGAGTACTAAGTTTCCATTCCACCAATACCGCCCAGGCGCGGCCACGGTACTCTGGAATCTGCGGTGTCGGCGTATCTAATATAGACAAAACTCACCCATTCTGATGGAACTGTGAAAAGCGTCCAAGCATGAGCTGGTTCATTCCACAAGGGTTCAACGAACCTGATCGATTTGCTGTTGAGTGAGGTACTCCGGCATCTCTTGATTCGGACGTTGGTAGTCACTTATGGTAAGTTCAAAGTGTTGTACAGTATCTCTGTGAGAGATAGACAAGGAGACAGATAGATCCGGAGTAGATGATCTTGCCGCTGACACAGCGCATCTTATCTGCCGCCTCAGATATCAGATATGCCAATTGGTTGCTATGGACCCGGTGCCGTAGCTACGTCTATATTCTCCCCATTCGCCAACATCTGTATATAATGGTCGATCTTGGTTTTATGTATCCGGTGGTGCTCCTGCCATCCTTTCCACGGGTGATGTGGGTACTAAAATACCAATCACGGCAACAAGAACAGAAAAAACAACCAGAACAAGCCACAATCAGTAGTGATAGATGAGTGTAAAGATAAAAAATGATACACATACCATCCTCCCGAAGGTCTGAAATATTTTGTCTGACGTGCCTTCAGGCTTTTGAGCAAAGTACCGCGCGAGTAGAATGTCATCCTCTCGGCTATACCGCATCTTTTTCTCGGGCGCAGGAGGGGGCGGCTCCGTGGTCTCATCTGCATTGAATTCATGTTTATGCCGTCGCCAGAACTTCATCCATGATGCACGAGAGTGATGTGGAGCCTGATGGACGTTACTTTAGATGATGATGATACCATTGGACACGCGCATATAACGAACCTTGGTCGCTACATCTTTCCAGAACGCAACCATATCGAGTCGGCCCTGAGATCTAAAAGAGACGAGTATCAGCATCACAGCCCCACAGTTGTCTCACACTGTCTTGTCTAACAGAACAGAACAGAACAGAAAATCTCGACGTACTTCCGATATTCCATGAACCGCCGTAAGAAAGTAACGTCCTCATCCGTAAACGCCACGCCTT
Organism: Termitomyces sp. K1Ag; assembly: GCA_017657315.1. Classification (NCBI taxonomy): domain Eukaryota; kingdom Fungi; phylum Basidiomycota; class Agaricomycetes; order Agaricales; family Lyophyllaceae; genus Termitomyces; species Termitomyces sp. K1Ag. The sequence goes on along the minus strand of JAGGAR010000070.1, from coordinate 26,692 downwards.
TGCCCGTTGTGCTCCTGAACAGCGCGCGCGGTGGCGTCGGCGACCTGTTTCTAGGCAAATTAGGATCAATTCGTTGCGAGGGCGGCGCTATTGGTCCTCCCGGTCCCGAAGGCATCATCCCCTCTTCTTCGATCTCTTGGTCATCTTCCAAAATGGGCGACTCGGAGCGGTCGAGATTCATCACGTATCCTCCCAGCCGAATCTGATGCTTGTTGCAATAACGACGCCATGAATAAAATCTGTGTTATACGGGTGAGAAGGGATCTGTCAGTGTGAATCTTTAGATGATAGAGTTTCAACTAACGTGTGATGAGGAGCCTGGTATATGCGAATATTAAATTAGAATGACAATAAAAAGACATGAGAAATCGAGCAAAATAAGCTGCTGACCTTAACAGCGATGCGCTCGCAGATTTCACGAAGACTGTCATGACAATGATGATGTCAGTTGTACCCCAGATCTTCAATAAGCGAGTGACATTACCTGAGAACTAGACCTTGCTCCTGACAATAATCAATGTACTTCTTCAGATACAACACGTCGTCTGACGTGAACAGGTTCCCGCCATATGTACTCTTGATCACACGCGAAGGCGGTGTAGGTGACCTTGCTGGTGGGTTCTTGTTAACAACTAAAGCAGCAGCTGGAGTCGCAGGTGTAGGCTGTCCAAAATATATTGAAGAACTGGCTCGATATAGATACCTATGAGAACATATACCTGTGCTCGCGTTCGTTTACGACCCCTCTTATCTGCCGTCTCGGCAGGCGGTGTAGTTGACGGGCCTGCAGTGGCATTACCATCTGCAGGTGGTTCTTCAATATATTGCGGTTGTTGATACGCCTGTTCGTACTACGTAAACGCGCTCATCGATCAGAATCGAAGTCATAGATATTCGACAGGAACATACCGCTGATGGATCGTAATACGCATGCGCACCGGCAGCCCACGGCGCCTGGTCTTCACGATACCGATAATATACCCCTGGCGGCGCGCCCATCTGGTCTGCAGGATGCGGAGGCTGGCCATAGCGCTCCCACCCATCGTCGGTGTACTGCCCAGGCGGTATAAGCGACGCCATCGGCGGCTGATCGAGACGCGTTTGTTGAGGCGCAATCGCGCCAGAGGCCTGCCATGTCTGGGGAGCCGCCGGGGCGGGCGCCATGGGCCGTGGCGGGTGCATGGCCGGGTCATAAATGGGGTGGTATGGGTAGCTGTTGTGCGCTTCGACGAGGGAACTGACGGTCATGGGCGTTATGACTTGATGGATGGTGTGTTGGGGTGGTGGAGGTGGAACTGATGGTGCTGGTGCTGGTGCTGGTGGCTGGACCTGGCGGGGTACGTGGTCGGATTCATTGGTGCGCGTGCGTTTCCGGGCGGTACTCCGTGTTTCAATGGCCGTTGAGGTGGACGCGACGGGTACAGGTGCAGGTGGGGGTACGGGCAGTATAGGTGCAGGGGCGGGTGAGGGTTCTGCGACGGGTATGGTACTATGAGTTCGATGAGTAAATGCACTGCAGTCACAGCTAATGCGCACGTACACCTCGGTGCCGGTGACTTTGCAGCCTGCCCAATTGGTGTGGAATGTCTGCAGTGCATTGGCCTTGATGCATTCATGCACCCAACGCGAGTCGAGGACGATTTTGCCCTTCTTGCCTGCGTATTGTCGCCATAGATTCTGTCCTGACACCTTGTGCGGATCGACTGTGAACTCCCTTCATACTTATCACCGCGCTTAGATAGACCCATGACGCACCTAGGATGTATGGAACACCACTATAACCTGGTGAGACTGTCCCACCATATTTCTAGGTAAAGATATGAGATTTTTATTGTGGCGACAGACGTGACTCAACAACGCCACAAATTGGTATGCGTCTGTCCAGGCAAACTTACTGGTATGAGCTCGACAACCGTGTCCTTGTCATGCACATCTTTTTCGACATACATGGCCAGGGGCGTGCCGAGCATGGGGTCGAGAAAAAGCTCAGGATTGACATTGAGGTCAATGTTTTGTGCAGCTACAGACTGACGTTGGTCACTATTTTGGTCAGGATGGCGGATCGAAGAACGCGCTGGTGCCATGGGTCTTGCCCTCCGATTGTTATTTTGCGGGCTGGCAGTGGTTGGAGTCCTACCGCCAAACAACAGCTGACAATCTTCACACGTGTTTCGGCCGGAGTTTCAATTACCCCTCGGGCCTTGCCTCGGGCCCGTCGCTTCAGAGATGACGCCTCAGCACTTGCTATGTATATTCAAAGGCGCCTACGATTTGATTTTGTCCATGACATTCGATAAAGGTTCTTCATAGCTGAGAACGAAGCTGTAGAAATGGTCGGGGGAGGAAAGTGAAAGCTTTGACCATAAATAGACGCAAATAGAAAAAGGCCAACCGGTGGCAACTTGACTTTTCTCCTCCTAAACGTCGGCGGGGGAGTGTTTTTGTCAACGGCAGCACCGGCTTGACAGACAGACGTCTTCTGTGTGGCTGCCGTTCTCCCGGTTTCCTGGGTTCTTTGAGGCCGAATTGACATGCCGTGCTTCTCCGTCTTTTTTGTTGTATTGTGGAACACATCTCTGGCCTTCCGAAGAGCTCCAAAGCCCCCAGGGACTCATCCAAAATCCACGCCCCGAGATTGACCCATCGGGTACGACCCCTCCTGACTGCGCTTGGCATGACATATGTACACCAGTGTCTCGTGAACCCCATGCAAAAATTCCCATACTGTTTCAGTTTCAAAGTTCAGAGCTTCAGAAGATAGCTCTCCGTGCACCCGACTCTAGACGTCCCTGCGACAGAGCCAATCCATGCACAATCTGTATTTTTGGTGTTGTTGGACTCTTTTTCCCGCTCTCGCTTGCGAACATGCTCTTACAGTCAGGAGCACAAGCCAATTCAAGTACAATCCATGTCTTTTCGGTCTGGTTGCAACCTTATCCGGTTCTGAAGTCCAAAGTACCTCAATAGCGGATCAATACATGGCTTTTGACAATGCAAATCAACACTTAGGAGGCGTGTCTTCATTCTCCTTGAACTCGCAAAAAGGAAAGTTCTGTCTCACCTCAACGGCTCATTATCAACGTCAATGGACGTACATTTGATCTGCCTTTGCATCCATGTACCAATATCTCGCTGTTCCTGTCAATTTCGATTTTATCTGACGCCGACCTAGAAAGTCTCCTATGGCGTTCTAGTCCCTGTGTCGTTTCAATCATCCAGTTCAATGACCTTTCAGACCCGCACCAACACCCTTCAGCACGCACAAGACTGCATACCAGCTCAGTTCGCTTCCCGGCAAATTATCTCGACTCACATTCCTGGACATGTTCCACGTCTCTCCTCCACATGACTGACTCGGTCTCATATCCCGGTCACACAACTTTTCAGGCCCACACCAGCACGCGTCAGTACTGCCCAAGACTGCATACCCAGCTCAGTTCGTTTACTGACAGGTCGTCTCGTCTGTACCCCTGGTTACCTCTCTGCGAACACATGCATACTCACATGGCTGGACGTAGACTCTCCTATGGCATTATAACACTGTCGTTCTAATTACCCTTCTCTAAACTCCATGGCCATGTCTCCTTCACTTCATTGACGACTGTCAGAGGCGCTCATATATCATGCTTCAGTCACATAACCATCCAATGATCAGGCCCGCACCACTGTGCAAGACTGCGTTCAGTTCGCCTACTGTCAAACTATCTCGTAGATACCCCTGGCTACCTCTCCGCGAACACACATGCATACCCACATGGCTAGACACAAATTCCTATGGTGTTTACTTTCGTAACTAAGCGCATCATGCTACACATATCTCCTTCATTGCATCCATGACCATCAGACTAAGTGCTCTTACCCCAGTTACACAACATTTCAATCCCGCACTATGCTTCAGTACTGTCCAAGACTGCACACCCAGCTCAGTTCGCTTACAGTTACCGGCACCTTGTGCATGTACATATGTACCCCTGATTCTCCGTAGTTCTGAGTTCGCACACATACACACGTGGCTAGGACACACACATCGCGAGGGGGGAACAGTCAGGAGGTATCTACATATCGGCAATCGAGGTTGTGGGTGCCTCTCCCCGAATCTTCCCCGCAACCGCGAGCGGGAGAATCCTGAAACTGTAAATTGATCCTGAAACGGAGCGGGAACTCTGAAACGGCAAAAACTCTCTTTTTGAGGGGTCTGAGTGTATGTACATCATATGGGACGTCTTTGAGAATCTGACACCCGGAGGTTTGAGTGCGCATGCGCGGATCTACATATATTGATGCGTATGCGCCCGTAAGTAGACTACATATGTACATACCGCCCCCCCCCCCCACATCCGGTCCCATGGCTTGTGTCTTCTGACAACTTTCCCCGCGCGGGCTCCCGCCTCGGAAGTCATGCACGGAGCCCAAACGCGTATGCGTGGCTTGGCGTGGTGCCGATCATAGCCTCGGTCAGATTGAACATGACGGACCGAAAGAACGGGTTGATTGAACGACTTCGTTCCCTGAAATGATATCACAATCGACATCCAGTGTTATGTAGTCATGCCTTGAGATTGGGGGTGCGTGTTCAGGTTATTCTTAGGCTTTTGCGCTTCTGGCTTCTGAAAAGATTGATTGATTGTCGACTCCGAGTCATTGTCTCATTGATATCATGGAGTATGAATATGCATATCGCGATGTCATCTACGCGATGTCTCTATGGGCAACAGCCTGAGGTAAGTATATCTATGTGCGAGAAGCACGATAGAGGTGGAGTATCTCAGAGATGAGATTAAGCAAGTATGATCTTTGTATCTGTTCATATGTCATTGATGGATATACCCAATGCCTTCATTTGATGAACAGAGTCTCGTGCGCATACCATGTCCCTCCGAGTCGGCGTCCTTTGATATGTCGGTCGATACACACACTAGTAGGACGTAATGACATCATGACAGCTGAAATCATCAATCAGGCTTTGAATCTTGATCAGTTCAAACATGGACAAGTCAGACAAACTTCAAAGTTCATCATATCAGGCTACCTGGCAGAAGCCTCTGGGACTGGAACGGACTCGGAAGACGACACTTTCAACCAATCGTATGATTCGTCGATAAAGGAGATATCATTGACTCGAACTCGGACACGGAATTCCGTGCACACTGGCATTTACTTCCTACGTATACTCCGAGTCTATCTAGAGTATAACCCCAGTGATATGTACTCCTCAATCATTAATCAACATGTACTGTACACAGGGATCCCGATTCCACACGCGGCCGCAGACGAACAAGTTAAGTTAAGTTGTTCCATCGGAGGAGCTACTTACTCTCACTGCTCCGAATCACTAGTCCTATGATCCTCCGAGTCCGAGCTCGACTCAATCTCCCGATTCCGATTCCGAGTACGAACGCGCCGCAGACGAACAAGAACAAGAACAAGAAACAACAACTTGTTCAAGTTCCCGGCGGCGGCTCGCCGCTTACGACTCGCTATAGCTAGACCCGGGCCCATACTGCGAATGCGGCATGATGATAGATGATGATACTCAATATTAATCAATATCCTGAGTCCGAACGTACCGTAGACGAATTGCAGGAAATGTTGTTCCAGTGATTATTGATTATCCCGGGGGGGTCCGATAACTTCGATGGCGTACGTGGATGTGGATGTGGATGTGGACGTGGTTATTCGTTATTCGTTGCTGGCTACTGTTAGGACTAGTCGAGCGCTCATTACTATGACGCGGCGTCGTCGGCGACGGCCTGGGACTAGTACTCCATTCGCAAGTTGTTGCAACTCCATCCGCATCCACATCCGCATCCGAATTCGCGAAGCTAGTACTACTTAGTGACGAATAGAATCTGACCGGCATGAAGATGATTTGTGATCTTCAAGTTATTCTAGATCTGCGCCGCTGTGCCGTGCGGAGGCAATCCACGGATGGCTATGGTATGGGTTCAAACAGTCTGACTCAGAGATTTTTTTAAAATAGAGTAGTGATACGAGGATGAGGTGTACAGCATCACGCGCATGATGGATGGATGGATGGATGGATGAGGGTGCTTATGATACACGAGTGGACGATAAGTAATCCTTCCACGTTCATATATCATGGGTAATGGGTACGTATGTACGTGTAAGTATACTCAGATGAAATGAATTCTTGATGTCATGACACGATGTCGATGTCGATGTCGGTATCAATACCTGTGCGCACGCTAAACCGAAATGGGATTACTTAGATGTGTTCTTGGGACGTGGGTGGATGTGCTCGAATATGGGTCTTGTATCCCAGAGTATGGCCACTGCATCGCTCTCAATATACTTGTCATAACGATGAACTTTCAAGTATTTATATATTGGACATACGACATCATACACTGTACATGATAACAAAGATAGAAGAAAGCATACAGTCACAAAGGCCCGGGAGAGGTTTACTTACTTGGAATTCATACACACCTTACACACCTGCCTGGCAACTACGTTACCATGATATCGATCCTTCGAATTCAATCACTGAACATCCCGAACACACCGCAGCACAGCAGCACAGCAAGAGCAACAGTCGACAAACAGAATGGAAGGAGAACAGAATTCGAAGATATGTGGTTATGTGGTTATGACACTCGGTCGTCGGGCAGCCGTCACTACTACATAACACATAACGCATAACACATAACATAACACATTTCTTTCCAAGCTCTGTAAGCCAGGCTGATATGTCATCTGGAATCTTATCTATGAATGGCAATGGCTATGACGCACGTACATACTCGGAGGAGGCAGTGCCCTGAGTCGAGTCGGTGACACTTCGGGTTCGGTTTCGGGAATCGGTGTTCGGAAGAGGGGTGATCGTGATCACAGCCGCGACGCGTCCCGTCGGTGACCGGGTCGGCGTGGGGATGAAATGGATCCGTCTCGACGGTCGGCGGCGGCCTTGGAGGGAAGAAGGATGAAGAAGGAGGGGAGAAATTTTTTTCTAAAATTTACCGAGGGGCTTGAGTAGAAGGGTCAACCGTCAAAAATCTCAATATGTCGTTGTGGTGATACGTGATGATGATGATTGCAGTTGGGTGATTGTTAACTTGTTTCAAGGATTTCTGGCGCCAGGAGCCAGGGCGAGATTGATTATCAGGCTTTCCGAGTCAATGGGAGCATATGCTCAATAGACTGCTGCCAGAAAATGAACTACGTCGGTCGATCGGAATAAAGGTGTGCCAGGAGAGGAGAGTGGAATTTTCTGCGTGATCCATGAGCCGTTCCCCACGATGCACGCCCGGTCGTTTGGGCTGTGCAAGGATCAAACACCCCCCGCTGGAGGAGGGAATGGGAATTGTGTAGCAAGAAATAACTAAAGAAGTGGCCCGGCGGTGCCAAGTGTGTTGATTGCGTTGTGTTTGTCAGGAACATGCAGAAGCTTCGCGAGGGCATGGTTAGATTGATGGATCAGGAGTGTATTTGGGGGTGCAGCCCAAACGGGAGGTGCTACGAAACAAGCCAAGACCGCGTGCATCGGGCAGGGAGTAAAAGTCGCGGGCAGTGGGAATGGCAGAGGGAATGCAGACGGCACAAGAAGAGGCGAGAAGAAACAAGACAATGCTGGAAAACAATAGACATATGGGCAAATGTGGGATCAGGGGCATAGAAGGTGATGTGGGTCGGAGTCTGAAAGTGACATTGGACTGAATCTGTATAGTAGACCTCGACTCGTAGACTGGCTCTGCACCACACCATGGCTTCCACAGGCCGCAAAAAATCTGTCGTCTCCAGCGCGGGCTTCCAGATCGACACGCCCGTCGCAAACAACACTCTCCTCAACAAGGCCGCCGCGTCGTCCCTCTACCAGCAGTGCTCGTCTCTCCGCGCACGTCTCCTCCGCATCCGCGGCTTCCACTACTACTTCTCCCTCGCCAACGCCCACGACTCCCGCCAGTCAACAGACCCCGTCTCCCAGCTCTGGGATCTCTTCTCCTTCGGCATCCCCCTCTGCTACATCTTCGACTGTCTCCCCCCAGACCAGGGCTTCTCCAAAATAAACAACTCCACCTTCAACCAGGACGAGTTCGATGCAAACCCAGACAAGCCCAAGAAGCGCGCAATCGCCCTCTTTGCCATGCAGACAAACAAGGTCACCCACGCCATCCCCGGCTGCGAGGAGTTCACCGTCACCGATCTCTGGGACCGCAACTCCACCGACGGGCTCGTCAAGGTCTCTTCTTAGTCATCTCGTCCTGCTGCACAAGCTCATTACCCATCTTAGGTCATCAATACCGTAACCGCCATCGTGGATCACCTTCCCCCAGATGCATTCGAGCCACCCAGCCCCACCGCATCATCCCATCGTGCTGACGACAGTTTCGACTCGTCGGGATCAGAATCACCAATCGCTCCTGCAAATGCTCAGGAAACAGCGCGTAACAATATCATTCGCGAACTCGTCGAGACCGAGCGCAAGTACGTTCAGGATCTCGAAATAATGCAGGTCCGTATCACCACCTCAACCACTTCACCCGTCTCACTGTCCCCATTGCAGAAATACTCCAACGCCTTGTCGCAAGGCAACATCATCGATCAAGACACAATACACCTCTTATTCCCAAATCTGAACAAGCTCCTCAACTTTCAGCGCAAGTTCCTAATTCGCTTCGAAAGCACAGCAGAACTCCCATGGCAAAGCCAGCGGTGGGGCCAGCTTTTCTTGGAAAGCGTGCGTCTATGTTCTTATTATGGTTGTTTCATTGTCCTCACGCGCCCATCAACACTTTCGGAATAATAGGAAGACGAATTCGTCGTCTATGAACCTTATTGCGCTAATTATACCAGCGCTTCAGAGCTCATGCTAGAGCACGAGCAAAAACTTAATGTAAGCCATCCATCCATCTTGTGGATCTTAGTCGCCCTGGTGACTCTATTTCGGCTATACCCACCCTTACCCACACCTGCCTGAACTGAACTGACCAAACACACGTCAACAGGCACTGAACCACTTGATCAACGCCAAAGGCGAGCTACCAGCTTTCCTAATCAAGCCGATCCAGCGCGTGTGCAAATACCCCCTTCTCCTTGATGTGAGCGTGCTGTCTGTCTTCGCGATCACCTAATTCATAAATTTATTTTACCCCAGTCCCTCATCAAAGCATGCAACAACGCCAACTATCAACACTTTGACGAGCTCAAGAGAGGTTCGGACGCAGCTAAGCGCATCACGGATAAGATCAACGAGGCACAGAGGCGCGCGGAGAATGAAATGACCGTCAAGAGCCTTCAATCGCGCATCGACGATTGGAAGGGACATCACCTTGAGAACTTTGGCGAGCTCCTCCTCGATGATATCTTCATCGTGACCAAGTCCGAAGTCGACCGCGAGTATCATGTCTTCCTCTTTGAGAAGATCATTCTGTGCTGCAAGGAGGCGTTGCCGCAGCCCCAGAATGGTAAGGGGAAGGTAGGGAAGAGTAATTCTATTTTGAAGAAGCAGTTCGCGCCGCCGCCGCTTGCACTTCCCGGAGGGGTGGGTCAGCCGGTCAGGAAGAGCACCCCGCTTCTTTTGAAAGGACGCATATTCCTCGGGAATGTTACACAGGCCATTCCAGGTCCCATGCCAAAGACGTCTGCTAGTATGTTATTCTTTTTGTTTTCCGAGGTTTTGGTACTGATTGCCTGATTTAGATAATCCGATACCGACACATTATCCGCTTGCTGTGTGGTGGAAGGGCGACGACGACCTCGAGTACTTTACGCTGCGGTGTCGGCAGCAAGAGCAGATGCGTCAGTGGGAAACGGCGATCAACCGCCTCATCAAGGAATCCGCTGCCCGTCGCGCGTCTGAGCGCTCTGCCCTCTCAAGAATCGCAGCTGCAAGCGGCGCACATACCCCTACACACTCCCGCGGTGTGTCTAAAGCCTCACAGTCATCGCAACACTCGCACTCGCACTCGCCATACAACGGAACGCAGTCCATGTACTCTACATCTTCTTCTATGACCTCAGCCACGAGCAGCCGCGGACCACGCACGCCGTACGGCAGCGACGAGTTTATCCCGAACACCAGCTCGGTGGTCTATGGAAATGGTTCACGGGGGTCCCCCCAGCGCAACGGGTTCGAGTTCGACCAGGACGAGGACGACTACGACGAGTACCAGCCCTCGTCGAGCTACGGTGGTACATCAGGGCGCGGGACACCAGTTGCCAGCAGCTCTATGAACGGCGCTGGATACCGCCGGAACAACGCGATGAGTATGCCGCCAGAGCGCGATGCGGTGCCGGCGTACGAGCGCCCGCGAGCACAGACGGAAGATATGAATGGGGTCGTGATGCAAGAATGGAGGAACAACCTCCCCCCTGTGCCTGTGCCCCCACCGAGACCCGATATGCCGCTCCATCCGAATACGAGGGGGTACACCCCACGTCTGAATACGGGTGTGAACACGCAGAGTTTCATGTCGGATTCGAGCTACACCAGCGCGTCGTCGGCCGGTACTGCGCCTGTGCCGAGTTACCCTACCGGACCGAGGTCGCGCCCGCAGCTTAGGAGCCAGTTCAGCACGACGAGGCTTAAGGGTGTGTATGAGAACGGGGACGCGTCGACGCAGAGGAACAGCAAGGCGTCGACGCAGCCTGCGCTTGTTAATGCGAATGGGCACCCGGTTAATGCACATGGGCAGCCGATCAATGCGCACGGGCAGCCGATTACGAGTCGGTCGAGGAGCGTCAGCCAGCCTGCGGCGTATGTGCCGAGATCGACGCCAACGCATGTGCCGCCGCCGCCGTTGCCGACGGTGGGCCACCATTGGGCCCGAGAGCGTGCGCATCCGACGCCGGTTAGTGAGAAGCGCGGGAGCGGGTCGAGCCAGTCGTCGTCCTCGGATTATTCGCCGAATAGCTCGTCGCCTGAGACGCCGTTTGGATCGAGCGAGTCGTCGATTGGGGGTGTGAGTCTGCATCAGTCGAGGTCGCAGTATTTTGATGGTGCGCATGTGCATGCGCATGCGTACGCGCATTCGCCTTTGCATCTGCAGAATGGGATGGGGATTGGGAATGGGAGTGTCCCTGTGAAAGTGAAGGTGCATTTCCATGAGGATATTTTTGTGATTCAGGTGGATCGCGCGACGGAGTATAATGATCTTGTGGAGAGGGTGGGGAGGAAGATTAGACTGTGTGGGCCGAGGCGCGATGATGGGCCTTTGAGGGTGAAGTACAAGGATGAAGATGGGGATATGGTGTCACTTGGCTCGACGGAGGATGTGCAGATGGCGTTTGAGGCCTATCGGCCTGGAGGACAGGTCACCCTTTTCGTGACATGATTTTTTCTTCCTCTTTTCGGCCCTTTGATTCTGCTCTCTGATTGTCTCATTCTCACCAACCCTCACTTCACGTCGACCTCACTTCTTCCTTTCTCATCCTATAATCATCTGCATCATCTGCATATAATTCACTATCAAGGCTTCCACCCACACGTGCATTGACCGACCGATTGCATCCAACCACCCCTACCAACCAAGGAAACACACCTCACCACCCTCCTCACCTGCTACGGCCTTGCTCCGCTGGTACCCTATACTCCTCGCATTGACACCACCACCACCTCAATTCCTGCATTGCCTCCCCCCATTTATTCGGAGCCCCATACACATGCATTCTTTTGTCTATATTTGTATCGCTCGCCTCATCGGCGCTTGCCCCACTCTCCTTCATCTGTCTTCATTTCTTCTCTTCTGCCCCTGGTATCATACTTCTCTTAATCACCGCTTCTCCCAGCGCACCCCCTCCCCTCGGAGAAGTGTAGTTCCCGACCCACCTACCCCTGCTGCTACATACATACTCCCGCCACCCATACACCATACACTCCTTTACTTTTTCCTTTTCCCTGCTATCTAAGTGTTATTTGTCGTCTCCGGATTTCTCTTTCCCCCTCTCTGTGTCTTACCATGTCCCTCGTTTCGACCTTTTCTTCTTTTCCTTATTATTCACAACGTGTCTTCTCGATCGTGATTGCGGCCCTGGTGAGGCCGTTGTGGTTTACCGTAGGAGGGATCATCGTGTTTTTTATGTAACATTTATAGAGGAATGCTATACTTGGAATATTATATATATCATTTCGAAACTTCGAAAAGTCTGGGAGTCCTGATCATGAGGTTATTTGATTAAAAACAGGAGCAAGAAGACTCGGTTGGTAATGAGTCTACAAAATGACACTTTGGTTCCATATGCTAAGGTACGCAGATATAAAGTCTAGCTCAGAAGCTTTATTGAAAGAAGCTAGTTATGCCGTTAAACTGGGGCCAAGAAGTAGTGTCATCAGCTAGTGACAATGACATCGCGTGAGGGGATAGAAACAACGAACAACCAGCTCAACCAGTCACTTTCAAATCAATCCTGTCCTATGTCACGTTGGAGTTGGGGATGCCCATCCAGTTTAACAATCTTTGTCGTTGAAAAGACACTAAGACTTGCCCGAACCTGTGCAAGTTCCAACGCCACAGTTCACGACAACACGATCAGCACCACTGTTGTCAGCGATGTTGGTTGGTCGCAAGCGCGACAAAGTCGATACCCTAACTCAAAGGGGACGTGATTCAATCGAGATAAGTCTTATTAAAAACACGAGCAAGATCAGTGTAGCGATTCAGAGCCTACTACGAAAAACACCATCGTTCCATATGCTGAGGTACGAATATACAAAGTGTAGCTCAGAAGCTTTATTGAGAGAAGCCAGTGATGCCGTTGAAATTGGTGATGGGGCCTAAGGGTAGTGTCATTCAGTTAATAAGATCATATGAGGGTGGGGATAGAAACAACGAACCAGCATCTCCACCAGTCACTTTCAAATCGGCCCAGTTCCATGTACCTTGGGGGTTCAACAAGGTTTGATAATTATTTCAGGACGACACTGAGACTAACCTGTGCAGGTTCCAACGCCACAGTTGACGGCAACACGATCAGCACCGCTGTTAACAGCGATGTTGGTCGTAGGGGAGACAAAGTTGATGGCCTATGAATTCAATGGGGAGACGGTTGAATCGAGATAAGCTATCTCGAATGGAAATATCTCACAGAGATCTTGACACCGTTTCCAGGAGTCCCCAAAGTCGCGGGGTAACTCTAAGTGAGATGTTAGATCACTATCAATGATATAGAATACTTATGGGCGTACCTGGTCAATGAGTATCCCGAATTGCCTGCACCCAGTCGCCGTGTTTCCCTTGCATGTGTTCGTTCAGTGGATAAATAGGGGCTGCGGGACGACTTACTGAGTAGGTGATGTCTGATACACTGCTCCCTGTGGCAGTAGCTTGTGTTTTGATGCGCAGAGCTTGGTCACTTGCGGGGATCGTGTGACCTCTTGTGGCTTCATGTTACTTCAATTGATTTGACCTACTTGTTTATTACGGTGTTTCCGGAGATCGTAATTCCTGTCACTGTAGCATCCGAAGCAATCGAGCCCTGCATAAGACCGAGCGTCAGCGAGATGTGTTGGGAAATGATTTGGTGCGTCTCCCTTACAATGGAGATTCCGTGCCCTCCGGTGCAGGTGTTTCCTGTGAAGACGATGTTGGATCCTTTGTTAATAGCGAGGCAGTCGTCCTTCGAGGTCCAATCAACACTCATCAAGCGACGATTGCAGGCTTGTCGTACCTGGTTGTGAATCGAGCTGAGAGTAGGGTTATGTGAGTATTTCAAGCCTATCTGACCTTTGCGATGCTCGCCTGTTCTCAATGGTAAGATCCGTAGTACTACAGTCAAAGCCATCCGTGTTGTGACCTGGGTTCGTCAACGGTTCAATATCCGCTTCACTGGGAATGATAGATAGATTCAACATACCAGCAGCAAGGCCATTGCTTTGGGCGTTGGGCAAATCACCCTGAGCTTGAAAATAATCATTTAGAACAAGGACAAAATGAAGATAGACGAGATTCACAGTTGTCAATCGTGAGACCTGACATCACGAGGGTAGCAGGGTTCGACACGGAATACGTCCGCTGAGGAGAGTTTACAACTTTCACGTTCTACCATTGATGGTTAACCATTGTCATCCTCGTGGCAGACATTGGAATTCTACCCACGGAGAAAGTCCCAGAAATTTTTATCCTATTGGAGACACACAATCAGCATGAAAATGCATGCTCAAGTCTGCCAAGTTCCCACTTCATCATTGGATCAGGCTTTTGAATGCCACCACTACCACCGAGGCCATCCTAAAAGAATGGTCACTGCATGTTTCAATGAGGTAAAGCGGCCAAGCATACCCAGTAGAACGGTCCTCCGCCATCAAAGATATGTCCGTTCCCATTGACTGCGACAGATCTCTGAGAATGTATACCAGAACATGGTGATGTGAGACTCACAGGTGATGGAGGATCCGCTGATCCAAAGTGTCAATCTCTATCATTGGTCACAAAGGATTAGGAACTTTCACCTAATGGTGAATAAAGGTCCCGCCCAGCTACGGTTGCCAAACTTGACGTCCCCATCTGTCACATTTGTCAGAAAAGAATGATGATTCAAGTTGAGCTGTTTGTCACTGCTCACTCAGGTTTACTGTAGAGCCGTCCAACAGATCGAGCGTGAACCCTTGTCCGCCGGGAACAGTAAAACCGTTGATATTGACGGTCGTACACGCCACAGCGGCAGAGACATCTTAACAATGATTGTGAGCAATTGTAGCACGTTGTATTTTTCCCTACCTTACCTGCTAAGGAGTTAATCGTCCCCGTGCACGCATTCGCGACTTGAATGCCAAGGAGACTCGAGAGTAGGAACGCTTTCCACATGTTAAGCAGTGTGTGCAGTAACTGCCATGTCTGATTGCAGATCTTATACTTGGACGGCGGGCCGGTGAGAACTGCATATTGCCGAGGTTGTGCTCCAGGTCAAGCCATATGCCGACATCAACTTCTCAACGACGGATGTTGATGCTCAAATTAGACGTCGTGAGCAGTAAATGAGTTAAACATAGACCTACCTAATATCACGCGACTACTCTCATGCGAGTCTATAGTAAGTTGAGCGGGACGCAGTGGCCCGTAATTGTGGGTTGACCACCTGATGCATGTCACTGTTACTGAGCAGAGAAGTAGTCAGTGGCTGGTAACAATGGTGAGTCCCCCAGATCTATTTTCACATGTCGCAGGAAATAGAATATCGAGCTTCTCTACGACGACCACTGGCTCATCGTGGTCAAATTGAAGCAGAATTAGCTGAGCGTAGGTCACGCAATTCGTTCCGTTGAAGACTTGAAGACTGAGGAACAGGTGACTTCTGTCAGTCGTGTTAAACATCGGAATAACCAGTTTGAAATGCTCAATGAAATAAAAAAAATGACAGTTGCAGTCCTGTGGACATCATGATCTTTCAGAGCGGGCCAGTTAGGGCCGCGAGTTGACGCACTTTTATGTACCTATCATTTCTAGGACTTTGAACGTCACAAATTCTCAGCCTCAACGATATCAACGAAATTCGAGACGTATGCAAGACGTACAGTTATATCTTGATACATTCTACGACGAGATAGCACAATATTAATACCTAATGATTTGGAATGAATGGAATAAGATATAAGTGAGCGAGGGGTGGAGTTGACCAAGGTTCGGCACGTTGCATAATGGAAGCGCGCGATTTTACGGTATTCAGGGCGTGGTGCAGCGTGAAAAGCGGCATGAAATATTCAGTTGGAGGTGGTAATGCAATCAAGACCTGATACCCGGTCAGCGTTCGATTCTTAAGCACACCAAGCACGTAGAAAGCAAGGATGCGAGCTGAGGACGGAAGAAAGAATACACGCACATTTTGTATTGCATCGACTGGGGAGCCTCAGTGCCCGACTGGTAAGTAACCCCAATATCCAAGTCACGGTTGTTACGCGCGTTGGGAGCACATGTGAGGCGGCCGTTAATTTTGTCACCTTCCGATACAACGATCGTTGTGGGTGTATAGAACACGACTTGTCTAGAGGAGAACGATTAGAATTAGGACTCGAGACAGATGCGTTGTTTGACTTACTTCCAATGGGTGTATTGAGAATGAGGTCCGGTTGAGAACTTGACCTTCTTGTGTGTGCATTCAAAGGAGATATCGAACCAGGCGAGGAACGCGTGAACATCTATTGTTTGGATAGAGTCAGAATACAGCGTAGAGAATCGTTCAGCGCAGAACCACGCACAATCATTACGAGAGGCAGTCAAGGTGAAGGGGACATCAAAGGCGAGGTCCTCTTTCTTGGCCGTCAGGAGATCAATGTGCTGTGAGAAGCCAAGATGAGGAACATAAATGTTATGACGTAGGTTGTTCGCAGACCTTGAGCAAGCAAGGGTCTGTCACGACCGCCTTCATGTCGACGGTATCCACTAGAGGCTCCCGGAGTGCGATGTCTTTGATACAGGAATAGTCGAAACCATAAACATTGTCCCAGACTGTCATAGTTTGCCGATAAGTAACCGCCACGGAAGATGAGATATGTGAACGCACAGTTGATTTTCTCCTCCTTGTAATCCTGATCCTCAATAGCAGCAAGGTATAGCGTAGCGGTATCTGGGAAGATAAGTCCACCCTTTTTGAGGTATTTATCCCTTGCCAAAAGGACGGTATCGAGCATAGACTCGTAAAGAAGGAAGTATCCCATCCACTCAGAGATGATGATGTCGAATTCCTTGATGGGAAGCTCGGTTTCCTCAAGTTTACCCTTGACGAGGGTGATTTCTGGGTGACGATTTAACGAGAAAATACAGGTATTGCGTATGTCAAACTCACTGTCTTTGAAGCCGTTCGCTTCGACAATTTTTTCTGCTTGATCGATAATGTTGGACATATCGATCTTAGTAAAGCGTTTAACGCCGACAAGTGGGGAGGAAACCAAACAACTCACTCCGACGACGTGCTTCGCTCCTGCCTTTGCCGCAAACATACTCAAGATTCCTGTCCCGCATCCCACGTCAAGAACAGTCTTTCCTTGGAACAAATGAGGGTTGTTGATAATCGCGGACCGATAAGAGCCTGTCCGGACGGTATCCTTCAACATCTCTTCATGAATGCCTAGTCGACCAGTCAATTCACCTCAAACATGATTAATCGTCCCACGACGTACCAAAATGAGCGTAGGAGTCGGCATAGCTATTGGAGAATGGAATAACACCAGCATCAGATCATTCCTGTAAGATAATTGTCTGAATTTGCGCAACTAGTCTCTAGAAGTCATATCATGACCGCTTGTCGAAACATGGTGCATCGTTGAGGGCCCTGGGCTATCCATGGAGAGAGGAAAGAAAAGATGATCGATAGAAAGAAGAAAACGAAGATATTTAGTTGGTCGGAACTCGGATGTAAAAAATAAAAAATCGAGGCGCGCTTGTCCAAATCGGGAAGGTGTAATCAAGTGTCAATAAAAACACGCGGCGATCAGTGACGTGACTCAAGTTTTCCCCACAACAACACCGCCCGCCTTAGGCGGTACGCAGCAAGTCAGCGTCCGCAGTTGGCTTATAAAGTCGACCTGCAGTGTTCTGCAAAATGATTATTGATCTGAATACCCAGAAGATGGTAGGTCACTCATGATATCTGCATTCGTGACCTTTGTATGTACGGCCTACTAATCTCTCAATGATAGACGACTGGAATACCCCAGGACAGCCCTCCGTCCTATGAAGCGGCAACTGACGACGGGAAAGATTGTGCGTAAGGTAGTATCATTTTCCTCTCTGGCACTTCTGACCTAGATACCCAGGTGCCCAGGAGGCAATACCCCAAGGCGCGCTTAACCACGACACTAAACGCCCAATATCAGAGACTAGCCCACTGCAAGCACATAGTCAACCACAGTATGCAGGACCATCCCACACGGTGCAGCCTGGATACACTCAGATGCTACCACCCGTCCACCATTACGTCAATCCTCTTACTGGGGAACATCTCACCTCTTCCCTTTCCCCGAATGACCCAGAAATGATATGCCTCCAAGAAGGCAAGCACATACTTCACACACAATTTGGGATCATTGGTGCGTTTCAACAGCTATCATCATCAAGTAGATACCTGATCTGGTGCTCAGGTATATTGGCCGCAATATTTTGGTTTCCGCTGGGAGTTGGCTGCTGCATTCTGGACAGACATACGCAATGCCAACGATGCGGTGCTGTATTGAGTACTGGCTTCTGCTCTTAGAGTTTAGAGCCTTGCTTCCTGCATCTCTTACGATTATTACATGACACTATTTCCTGCTCAATCTAGCTCAGCGATTTATTAGTCAATAAATCTGTACTATCAATCCTTTCATGTTGTTCATTCATATTGTATTATATTATTTTTTGCTAACAACCTGTAGTATGGTCATTATATTCTATCCGCTCTAGTCAAGCTTGATGCTTGAAGTACTGAAGTACCGAAATCTTATCATGAACATGTACAGATAAGGTGTGGTCACGTGCGGTTTAGTTTAGCTGGCCAAAACTCTCTATGTATAACATGTACCGGTATAACCTGCTGCAGTCATGTTCCATGGCCACTCCAACGACTCATCCTATACACTGCCAATGGATGAATACGCGCCATTAGACGACACAATGCCCCCAGACGACATGCAGGTCCCCCTTCTCACCTTGCCATCCCTTACGCGTCAATTCTTCGTCCCACCATTGACAGATAAACCTCAGAACCCCATCATGGACGCATTAACGCGAGGCCAGGAACTAGAGTCTATTTCATTGCTATTGAAGCTTCCTCAGGAGCTTGAGTCACTCGTGGTGGATCCATCGTTGGATTCACGACCTAGGATTTCCGCTTATGACTTCTGGAAAGATGCATCGACGCGTAATTTAGGCATAAGAGTGTGTCTTCATTCTTATTGTATACCATCTTTCTCTGACGGATGTAGAACAAAGCTCTTTCCTGGGACAGGTTGCGTCCTTCACATCCCAGCCAAGCATCTTCCACTGGTCTTCTATCGGAACAAGACGATCTCGTATTCGCAGCCGCGAGATATCAGTACGTTGATCTTTGATACTCAATGACTCTATTCATTGTGTTGTAGTGTCAATTTACGCCTGCGGGATCCAGCAGTCGAGATGATCTTTGTCACTCAAAGTAACATTCTCAATGCGCTCAAAATGATTGTCCTCGGAACTTCTTCTGTGTACCACACGTGGAATCCAATAGCGGAGCGCTTTGTCCAGGCTGGTGTGGAGGATAAAAAGACAGGGTACATTTTGATCGACGGAAAAGACGAGGTTGTCAGTCAAAGGTGCGCATTATGTCTCTGTGTTGCGTCGCTTTTCTTGTTTAAAACTATCATCAGTCTCATCTCGCGTTTTATCACCATTGGAACAATTCTTAGGCGTTTAGAGACGTTCTTGACATCTCTTCGAGCAAGGTGCGTGGCATCAGACCCTCAACAAGCAATTCCCTGATTGTTGGACAGATCTGCTCAGGATGGTCCAACTGTCCATGCTTACGCCCATGCTCTAGCGACCATCATAGCCCACCTTCGTCAATCACTTGCGAAATGTCCGCCTGTAAATGACCCTCTCTCGCCACAGAATACACTTACGGCGATATGGATGCATTATGAGATATACGAAGAAACTTTTGTTGCTCTTGCGGAGCTGTATGGCCGGGTTTGTATCTCATTCCAACGCTTTCGTGATCGAATCTGACGCGCCTCAATTTCAGGACGAACAAAAGACACCCGAAGAATACCCCACCTTTAACCCATTGCCCGTTGCATTGTTATCCTCTATATACATCCATCTAGAGAGGCACATCGAGCGACAATCCCTTCGTACTATTGTCGCCATCTTTGCGTTCATGTTGACGCACGTTTCTCATGATTATCTCCAACAAGTATCGCGATCTGTAGGGTATGGAACGAACCCAGTCAAGAAGGCATCTCGTGGTACCGGTGAAGTCCTCTCTTTAGAGGACGAGGATGAGGGACATGAAGAAGACATTTTTGACATCCTCGAACGAGTAGGAGAGACATTCCCGGAGTTCTTTCCTCGGAGGTTTCTAGATATCTTGCCTGCGGCCCAAAAATCTCTTATTTTGTTGGAGAGAGCGCAACCGGACCACCCGATGCTGCAACGCACAATGACGCAAGGGACCATTCAATGGTTCTGGACGGAATCACTTATTGAGGCGGCGTGGAAAGGGCACTATCCGGGTGGGAGTGAGACTGCTGACCATTCCAACGGTCGCCTCCCTCTCAAGGATTTAGACGACAACCAAGAATTGGCGATATTCCGTATATTTGACCTAGAGCCTGGTGCGAACCCAGCCACATCAACCGCTCTAGCCAAGGCACAAACTATGACACAAACCCTCCAATCCTTCATTGACGTATTCCCCGCCTCTCTGCCATCTATAACACCAACGCTTTCTCATCTTACGTCACTCGTCCTCGCTCCGCTGGTAGACCACGCGTCAGCTCTGTCCACTGCGCTGCTTGCTCTTTTTCTTACTCCCTCATCAACCGCCCAGGACACCCTCAACCTCGAAGCTCACCTAACCCTCCTCCGCTCGTACCTACTTCTTACTTCCCCGCCTTTCAAGGACCGACTCGCTGTTGCCCTCTTTTCCGATGCTGCGGCCGGGGAGGTAGATAACAAGGTTCATGGTGTAGCCATCCGATCATTGCGTCGTAAACCTAGCAGCAAGAAGACCACCGAGCAACAGCAACCGTGGGCCGTGGGTCTGGCGCCCAGTCTGCTCGAACGAGAGACGTGGCCACCCGTTGGAGCTGATTTAAGTTTCTTCTTGCGAACTGTCATTGTGGATTCCATTGACAATCGTTGGAGTGTGAATTCCGGGGAGTGTGGAGGAGGTGAGAAGGTTAGGAGTCGTGTACTCGAGGAAGCGGAGTATCGGCTTGGATTCGCAATCAGAGATTTACCCACTGGATCTGGGAGGGATAAGTGGCTGAATCCGTTATGTGAGTGGTTCTACTTCTGATGAACCGAGATGGTATCTGAAAAAGTTCGTTCTGTATCCAGCCATTGAGTACGCCCTTTTTGTCATGCTGTGATTGAATGCTCACTCACCTTTGGATTCTAGGGCATTGGATTTTTTGTACATGGACTATAAACCTCCGCCCGCGCTCGAAGTACTAATTACACCTGATATACTCTCAAAGTATCAGCGCATCTTTGCATTCATTTTGCGACTCATGCGAGTCGAACATGCCGTAATTTCCTTATTTCGCATGACACGAGCCGCAGCACAACCTCTCTTCCCCACCTTGACGCTATCTCATAAAGCACTTCTCCACTTCCGATTCGTTGCTCAAACCTTCGTGTCGAACCTCTCTGCATACGTCTTTGACACTGCTATATCCGGCAATTTCGATCCTTTCCTTGTATGTTTATCCATGCACGGCAAAGATGAGAACGGCAGTGAGACACGTGCAAGGTTTTCTGACGTATTTGCCCTTGCCAAAAGCCACTCAGCGTTGCTAGATGATATACTGACAGCATGCTTGCTAAGATCTGGGCAGCGTGCTGTTGGCGAGGTCTTGCGAAGCGCTCTGGAGCTGATCCTTGAGTTCACAGTCGTCGTGGGACAACTCCATCGTGGGCGAGTTGCCGAATACGAGGCTGCGACGCTTTTGGAGGATGTCTCGAAGAAGTTCTTTAGTAGGATGGCAACACTGGTCGGTTTTTACTTATTTGGGATATTCAAGTGCATGTGCTGATTTTGTGGTGCTAGACGAAGGTTCTCAGAGGATTAGCCGACAAGAACGGCCTTGCAGAGAGGACTATGCTGTTACCAGGCTTGTTGCCCGGGGTAGAAACGCCGCGCAAACCCACGGGCGGCGCAGATGCATTATACCATCTCCTCATACGTTTGGACCTTGGAGAGTACTGGATAACAAGTCGTCGATAAGTCTTGTAAGCTGGTTATTATCACAAATGCAAAGCTTCTAATTGATTTTCATCCAAGATCGACCGATAGGTTCAGTCGTTTGCCCCCGGTTCTATGCCCCCCAGCCTACGATTTGTAGTGTTCGCATCAGTTTCAACTGGCGGCGATTTTAATTGACCTCACCATCGGTACACCACTCGAGAATCCTTGTCCCGGCACCGAGGATATGCAGATAACCCGGCGTCCCCCAACACGAGCTTCGCATCGATTTGTCGCGCCGCCTCCATCGCGAGTATTATGTCTTTCTTCATAAGCTGCACCTATTACAATTTCAGTGAACCGCTTAATCCGAGCTTCCAAAGTTTGGCCCACCTTGAATCCCCCCTCGTGTCCTTTACTCGTCACAGCATCAGGACATACTCCCGGCACTGGATTCATCGTGGCGTTAACCCAGCTCGCACCGGAGCTAGTTGCTATGCAGTCGCTTAACACCTTTGGATCAAGACCGAGACGCATCCCCAGGTTCATTGCTTCCGCCGTTGCAAGCGCAATCATCCCGGAGAGATAGTTATTACTCAACTTGGCAGCAAGGCCGAGGCTGGGACCGCCTAGGGCGTAAACCGAGGTTCCCATCAGCGAGAAAACCTCCTTGAGGAGGGGCAAGTTTAGGTCTGTGGAGGCGGCGCCGACCATGAATGTTAGGATTGCCTTGGATGCACCGGCGGTGCCGCCAGAAACAGGCGCATCGTAGAATTTTGGACTGATACTGAGAGGTGCGGATGATGACACGGCTCCTCCAATCACTAGGGATGTCGCGGGGTCGATTGTCGAACTTCGGAAATGCATCAGGGTGGGCGTGAGGGTTGTTCATGTTCTGGGTACCTTACCAGTCTACAAATATTTTTCCTGATGTGTCGTGGGCTGCCAAAAGGCCAACTTCGGGATCCAAGTAAACCGCTCGAACATGTGAGCCTAAGACAATCTACTCGTTAATGATACCGGAATCGTTTCGCTGAATGGATTATGCTGACCCTCAGGGACTATGGAAATAATGAAGTCCTTCAATGTATATACTTTTGAGCACCTTCGACGAGGATTGTTTTTGTATATGAACTACGTACTGATTGCTCTGCGATCTCTTTCGCACTTCTCACTGCGTTCACTGACCACTCTCCAGACATTTCTTGCACGAATCGATTCAAGACGTTGTCGTCTATATCAAAGATGAATAATTGTGAAGATGAGGGCAACTTTCGACGCAATTGGACTGCCATTGGATATCCCATGGCACCCAATCCGATCCAACCGAAATTCTTAGGCATAGCATGCAACATGGTCAACAGACAGTTTAACGTCTAGAGGAAGGAGCATTCGCTATGCGTGGGTACTAAGATGAACTCGTTGGTACCAGGATGCCACGGTTTTGTACCGGATAGCGTTGTGAACACCACAGGACGTCGTCAGTTGACCTCATTGTGTGAGTGTAACATTCGGTTACAGTTCCTGCATGGCGGCTACGCTCGGGCCGGACCCCAGATAAAAGCCAAAGGGCAAACTTGAATGGATTTCTGAAAGACACGCCTTTGTTTCCCGTGCTTATACCAGTATCGCAACGATGGCAAGTATAGATCGACCAGACGCAGAGGCGCACGAGGAATTGTACAATGCTGGAATGGTTTTGCGAAGGAAAGTTATGGTGTGTTGTTTGCTCGCCCGCTAACAAGAGAAGATTTTGAGGAAGCTCCATAACGTTAGGGTGATGAATATGTTGACAACCAGCTTGCAAAGGTTGTCAATCCTCCTTCCCGAACAATGTTTTCATAGCTGATAGTAAGTCACTTTGGGTAGGGAGCGTCTGAATTCATGAAGCCGATGCAAGAGGTACACCGACTCGGAACCTATTGATCGAAAAAACCTACTTATAAATTTCAGATTGCGACAGAGGTTGTTGAACGAGAGCTCGCGCGATGTAGCACTGAACCTTTTGTAGGCAGGATGGGGCACCATTTGGACACGCCCAGGACTCGAGTTGAAACAGCGCAGCTTGATCAACATTGCTTTGCTCGCATCGCAAGGAAAAGAAGCAGAGGTAAGTTTATCCATCTTGTTGAGTTGGTCACTACTGATCATCTGTCCTCAATAACAGCTTGCAGGTCACATTCGGTGCGTCAAACAATGGCATGATGCGGATTGGTATCACAGCCTGATGCACGGCTTCAGTGGTGCGGTGAACAACGGTGCATCCGTGATAGAGATCAGAGAGACACTGTTGCAGACTGCTATCTATTGTGGCATTCCAACCGGAATGGCGAATTTCCGAGTGGCGGAAGCTGCTCTGGCCAAGCTGAGCAAAGAAGGCAAGATTTGAGTACCGGTTAAGAAAGGCTCCTTGACGGGGAGAGTTCTGTGTATGATCAATTCAGGAGCAATGCATATGCATGTTACAATTGAAAAAAAGGTACCTAAGTCCTAGAGTCACTTCAGAAGTCGTCAAAAAATGAGGGGAGATGAGGGTTGACGCGGACGCGTTGACGAGTTGAAATAGCGGCACCCGGGTGCCGGTCCCCGGATCAGTGTTCAACCACGTGATAAGGCAATTTACTTTCAACTTTCTCTCTTGTCTTGTTCCTACCACATATCGGCAGAAACTATACCCGGATACACTTCTACGTCCTAGAGAACCCCGCCTTTGGCTGTTTCATGCACAGTGCACTCTCTCTATTTTGATTCGTGTCATGACCACTGGCACCAGCACTTCTACCCTCGAACCGCATCCCCAATCAAGTTCGAGCTCAAGTTCACGTTCGCTGCCCTCGGAGGAAGCCATGCGACAGCCTAAAGAGCCATTTATGAGCTCATTTCTCACACCCGAAATCGTGTCCTTTTTTATCGGTACGTGAATTATTAGATCCTCTATGATAAAGATTGAAGTTAGCACTCACAGCTGGAGGGTGTGCCGGTGCCGCGTCGCGCACCGTAGTGAGCCCACTCGAACGCCTGAAGATTATTCAGTGAGGCTTTAACTCATTTTTCTTCCCATCCATAATCTGATGGCCTCTGTGTTACAGGCAGGTTCAGCCACCCACATCAGATGGACAGTACAAGGGTGTTTGGAGGAGCCTTGTCCGGATGTGGAAAGAGGAGGGGTTCAAAGGATTCATGCGCGGGAACGGGATCAATTGTTTGAGAATCGTGCCCTACAGGTGAGCTCCACGTTTGGTCTGATAGCTGTGTTCATGGTTGTAATTGTAAATTACTCCATTCACCACTAGTGCTGTGCAATTTACCACTTACGAACAACTCAAGAAAGTGAGTAGTGATTTCTTTTTTCTTTGCAGACCACTGACGTCATCCTTATTTTATTGAAGTTTTTTACCAGGCATGGTTCAAAAGAACTCGACACTCCCAAGAGACTCGCAAGTGGGGCACTTGCAGGCATAACATCTGTTTGTACGCAAACATAACGAATGCCGCCATCCTTGACACTTATGGCTACTTCATCAGGTTCAACGTATCCCCTAGATCTTGTACGATCCAGACTATCGATAGCGACAGCGTCCGTTGCTCTTGCCTCAGCTCCTTCTGCGGCACGTTCATCTTTATTATCATCAGCATCTGTCAACTCCGCCAATCTCTTGAATACTTCCCTCCAGCCACCCACAACCTCCATACCAAAACATGCCACTGCCGCTGCCTTCCATACTACATCTCCCACGAAAACTCTTACTACCGCTGCCGCCTCAGGCTACACTAAAGCAGACTTAACCATCAAGGGTATGACTCTCAAGATCATGCGAGAAGAGGGCGGCATTCGGGGGCTCTACCGCGGCCTCGTGACGACGTCTGCGGGTGTCGCACCTTACGTTGGCATCAATTTTGCTGCCTACGAGTTCTTGCGTGGGATCATCACGCCACCAGGGAAGAGCTCGGTGTGGAGGAAGTTGACTTGTGGTGCACTTGCGGGAACGATTTCGCAGACGTTGACATATCCGTTCGATGTTTTGAGAAGGAAGATGCAGGTGATCGGCATGAAGGGAGGTTCGGTAAAGTATGATGGTGCTTTGGATGCTCTGAGGAGTATCATCAAGGCGGAAGGCGTTGTGGGGTTGTATCGTGGCCTGTGGCCAAATCTACGTAAGCGACGAACATGCTCAAGTCAACCAAATGTGTGCTAATGATATGCTATCCTTGCAGTCAAGGTTGCGCCTAGTATCGCGACATCTTTCTTCACATATGAGTTGGTCAAAGACTTACTCTTACCTTCTTGAAAGAGATAGCTTGGAACCATAGACCTGGATGGATAGACCACAACTGGCATCAAATCGCCATGTTGTAATACACTACTATTCACTATTACGGTACTTGTACTTTTACCACCCCATCTTATTGAGGCGTGTATATAGACTTCCATGTTAACTCAAGTGTGCCGTCACTGGTTGTATACATCTGCCTCTCATAGCTGGTCAGCCTGGTTTTTGGAACTAGAAATGAATTGGGGTGAAGAGGGATGATTTGTTCATGATCAGAACCTACTTCGTCCAACTTTGATCCCAACTTCATGTCCAACTTGATGCTCGATTTCTCACGACCGGCAAAATAAGGGAGAGATAAGCCGGTTGATGCAATTTGATGGCAACTTCGTTGATTTTTCATTCTCAGGTGTTTCACGGCAGACATCCCAACTTCCTTTCCAACTTCAGTGAAGTTGGAAGCAAAGTTGGACATCAAGTTAGGACCAAAGTCGGAGCCAAAGTTGTGTGAAACACCCTATTATGTAATATCAATTTCCTTCACAATGCAGCCCACAATCTTTCTGATATACCTTTTCATGGTTATTACTTGGACATATATAAGAACA
>JAGGAR010000069.1:0-30139 GCA_017657315.1 Termitomyces sp. K1Ag | reverse complement strand
CTTTACATTCGTTCGAAGTACCGCCGGCATGACACTCTTCAGCGCTTCAGCGGGGATCTACCGGTGTTCAAGATGAATCCGTAGCCCTCGTGCAAGGAATGCACAGCCTCTTCCCAGGAGGTGATATAGCGTTTGCCAAAAGCGGGCTGTGAGATTCCCTTCCAAAGAATGCGCTCAAGTCAGTCGCACAGTTCTTGTCAACGGACCCTTCAAGAAGAACCGGGCATGGGTAATGGCAAACGATTGAAAGCCATTGATAGATATCGTCCGGAAAATTTGTGAAAAGATTCCCTCTTATGATCAGGCTCCCACACGTGTGACAAACGCCTTTACAAAGTCGGGGACATATCACAATACTTACCATGCGGGTAGCTCTCGGTCATATTAATCGACCGTTCACGAGATCATCCAGTTATCCAGCAATCTCGACACTGCACACCACCATGCCCCATAAACCATGCTCTATTTCGATCACACTTATCCGCCTGTCGACCAGGTGTATACGACGTTCAACCTCGTATTCCTCCTGACCTTGAGGAAGACCGTGTTGTCCTGCCTCGACGGACTCTACGTGCGGCTGCTTACTGTACACAGTCTGTGATCTGGTAATTGAGGACGTCCTCGTATACCTTCACAACTCCGTCAGTTTCGCCCTTGAACTCCTGGTCAACTCACTTACCGAAGCTGCACCGACTGCGATCGCATCGATATGTATCATGTAATTGGCCGATGCCGAACGTCTCTTCTCCATCCGTTCATCCTACGGATGTGGTTCATACCTTCGACTGGAGAAGAAGCGGAATGCAACAGTACTAGACGGTCTAATTCTTGCCTGGCTAATAAGTAAAACCCAAAGACACGTTGACCATCTGATGAGTGACGACTATACTTCAGTAGTACTTACCTCGGTTGGCGGGTTTTGGCGGGCCGGCTGTCATACCCAACTGGCTGAATTTTGCGTCCCTGTTAGATGTTCCATCTATTTATTCATAGCATTCACGCAACTCCATTCATCCACCGACCGCATGACGTGCAAGATGGAGAGCATCAACTTTAGCATCCGACACAGAAGGAGGCAGAAGACGTCATTCATGCTTTTCATATCCTCTTCCATACTTAAAGTTATCCATATGCATGCAATGCTTGAAAGTTACCTTGTCTCCTCTCTATGTAGTAACTTCGGTAGACTTGTAGCTATCTGATCCTAGAGAATGCAGGCACATACCGTGACAACACCATTAAGTATCATGATGAAACGGTTAGTATGTATTGTTGTATATACTACTTCCGGCCAAAGCCGGTCATTCAACGGCAATGTCCCTGCTGAGCGCTGAAGGTGAGCGCTTGACCCGGCATCTAGAACCAGCTTCTATTAGCTTCTATTCAAAGTTTCTTGTTGCTACTTCCACGCGGGCGAATCATGGCACAACCTAATTCGATATCGCCGTTCCTAATTTGGGCTATTTCTGACCTGGATCCCTCAAATGCCGTCTTTTGCCGATTCGATCTAGTTGCAGCCGTTGCTTCCTCTTCCATCGGATTCTGGGTTATAAAAGGTCTATTTATCTCTGGTCCATTCCATTCCCCCCGTTTCCTTCATGTCGGTGGACAGTCGGTCGCAGACTGTTCGGTCAATCTCCCCGCGTGAGGGAAAGGAGATACCTGACGAAGATACCAATCGAGTTTTGGAAGTGCCATCTGCCCAGAGTGAATCCATTATGGATGGAGGACGTGACGCGTGGATAACAGTTGCAGGAACGTGAGTATGGATAAGCGTCTGTAATTGTGGGGCACTAACTTGATTCAGATGGCTTACTCAATTCTGCACGTACGGGTATGGACCAATTGAATGATCTCCGCACTTAATGTCGAGTCCGATTGAGCTTTTCCAAAGCTACCTCTCCGCATTTGGCGTGTATCAAGACTATTATACGAGAGAGTTTCTACAAAGCAGATCACCTTCCGATATCAGGTGTGCTAAAACTCTTGTGTGAATTTGCTCATTCGCTGATGCTACTTACTCACTTCAAATAGTTGGATCGGGAGCTTCCAGCTCTTCATGCAATACGCACCCGGTGTTCTCGTTGGTCGGGCATTTGATGCGGGATACTTGTACTTTTGATTTTGCCGTGGTCTCTATTTGATTATGA
The DNA here is from genome assembly GCA_017657315.1 of Termitomyces sp. K1Ag. Classification (NCBI taxonomy): domain Eukaryota; kingdom Fungi; phylum Basidiomycota; class Agaricomycetes; order Agaricales; family Lyophyllaceae; genus Termitomyces; species Termitomyces sp. K1Ag. The sequence continues at coordinate 27,989 of JAGGAR010000069.1, read as the reverse complement.
TTGACATCTACAGTCGTCTTATGATCGCCGCTGGTTCCGTACTCCAAGTCACTTCGATGTTCATGTTATCCCTGACCCATCCTGGCCGATACTATCAGGTAGTGTTCATCCTGTCTTTGAGGTGGTATTCTGGAATTGATCTTCAGTGACAGGTGTTTCTAGCACAGGCTCTTGGGATGGGCCTCGGGCAAGCCTTACTCTTTCTGCCGTCAATCACAATCATTGGTCATCACTTCAAACGTCGCAGAGCGATGGCGACTGGAATCGCCGTGTCGGTAAGCTTGTGAAACATGTTGAAGCCACTATATGAATGTTCCGTGCAGGGAGCTTCCGTGGGCGGCGTTGTCTGGCCCATTATGCTCAACCAGCTCCATGAACATATATCCTTCGCGAACAGTATTCGCATAACTGCGGCACTAAGTGGTGCCCTTCTCTTCGGCGCGAACATTCTTTTCAAACCACGATCTCCTCCGAAGACGGAGTCAGACGGCGGCCCCAAGCTTGTGTTTCGAGTTATCTTTCGAGACGCTCCGTATTTGAGCTCAATTGCAGCAGCGTTCTGTGTCAACATTGGCCTCTTCTTTCCATGTGAGGGTCTAAACGACTTCGTTCCTTCTTCAGACTCATACATGTCTAATAAGATTTTTACCTACAATTATATGCTATCAGCCAAGGGATAGAGCAAAGCCTCGCCTTCTATACTGTGCGTAATTAGCGTTCTTCACTGTACATGAGGCCATTCTAATGACTCCACAGCTTGCAATAATCAATGCGGGGAGCTTTTTCGGACGGATTTTACCCAACATCTTTGCAGACAAGTTTGGGCCATATAACATGCTCATTCTGTGTCTCGTCATATCCTCTGGCTTGGTCTTCTGCATCTTCGGGATCCACGACTTCGCCGGTGCTGCTATATTTGGCGCGCTATATGGATTTTGGTCGGGCTCTTGTCAGTTGTGTTACTCATTCGACCCTCCTTTCTGTGCTTATGTATGATCCAGACGTTTCGCTAATTCCATCACTGCTTGCGCAGTTGAGTACACATGTGGGAGAACAAGGGTACTGGCCTCCCATGACCATTTTTCTTGGCCTTGCTAATGTTTCGTTTCGTAAAGGACACGCATGGGCATCGCATTCTCTATTGTCGGTCTTGCCCTGCTCTTCGGTACTCCGATAGAAGGAGCTCTCCTTGACCGTGACAATGGAGTCTTTACGTGGCAAAGGGCCATCATTTTTTGTGGAGTGAGTTCTCTGAAACATAAGTATTCATTTTTGATTAACATAACGGCAAAGGTTATGGTCTGTTGTGGAGCTGTCATTATGACGATATCTCGACATTTATTCATCCGAAAACATCGTGGTGATCAGACGCTATCCCGCGTATAGCCTGCGCGCTTCCATATTGTCGATTCGACTCAATGCTGCACTCACAAAAACCATGCCTACAGCTGCTTTGGCTGGAACCTACGAACAAGACTTCCATCTTGTACATGGGAGGGTGCAAACTATGATCAAGTAAGTGGTCATCTGGTTATGGCACACTCTGACAACGCTGCTCTCGCCAATTTATCCCCGTTGAATACCCCGATCATGACGGACTACAATCAGACTGCGTGTACATATACTTATCTATCGTTCGCTATTACTTATCGTCATTCCATCGGAACAAGTAGATGTGGTACTGTTAATCAACCACGAGTGGTTGACCCTGATCCGACCCCGGCTATGGAGCTTAAGTATGTATCTTCAAAAGCGCCTGTAGGCGCCTGAGTATGTACATACGGTCTTGACTGCCAATCTTTCCGAGTCTTTCGGCGAGCATGCTCGCACTGCGGTTGAGTAAGTTCTGTTTATGATGAAACCTTCATCTACTCCATTATCTGTGTAACAGTGCTTCCGTCAAGATTGGAACTTCCAGATTCATCTGTAATACGATATTCTTCTTAGTTTAACAAATGACATGACGCCAATATGACTCGGACGCGTCGTGACGCGATTGATCACATGTGTCTCCAAGTTTGATCATCAATGTGAATGTCAAAATCATCTTGGGTCGTCCGTTTCTTGTGACCAGGAAGCGACAGCATCATGTTTCTTGATACCTATGTCCGGTAACAGACGATCCTGGAAAAAATGTGAGTGTCTATATACCCCTCTATCTATCCGACGCGCTTGCTCATGATCATGAGAACCGAACTTGTGTCCGAGTCTAAACGATGTATTGGACATGGTCAACGCTGAAGCATTGGGACACATCGATACTGTACTATCTCATCCTCTGCCCAACGTACAGAGGACAAAGTAGCTCATGGAATTCGAGAATTTTCGTCATCGTCGGCGCTATTGTAGTTCTCCACGAGCCATGACTTGAGCGCCTTACTCAACTTACGCAAGACACTGCTTCAAGCTCCCCTGTGGATATCGATATCATACGGAGACTCAGAACCATTCCAGTCATAAATCATTCTTTGAGTTGATCGCGGCAGAGAAAGTTGACCAACGGTTCCCCATTTCCAAGTCTTGACTAGTACGATGTGGGCAGTGTTTCTCAAACAATTATGGAGTTTGGGCATTTGTAGAGAATCATATCTTACGGGCTTGACACTGGCAGTATGGTTCTATCAGTGTCATTCCCATCACTATTGGCACGCCTGGATCGCAGTGCGTCTACTTTGCCTTTCATATGTACGACTTCATTGGACCTGATAAAAATGGCAGCAGAATGCGATATCGAATCACCGTATACAAGGGGTATAGAGGACAAACTCTCACTACTTTTGTGACCAATAACAAACTTGATTATCCTTCGACCTCACTGTCAAAAAACAAAGTCAGGATGACCATGTTTCGCCCACGTCACCTCCTGATGCCTACAAGCCTCTTCCAAAACTTTGAGAGAACACCGCCATGTGTTTGTCTAATCATATCGGATCCAGGTCTTGACAGAGAGGACACTCTGCGCCCAATTATGAACCCGTCCTCTGAGCAACCCTCGATCACAGTTTCAAGTGCAGATCCTTTAAAAACATGGGACTCCATGGACTCGGATGAGTAGATCGACGACGGGCTAGAACATCGTTTTAGATGGAGATGAGAAACACCCGAATGTTCTGCCTTGACGATCTTGGTATTCTTCTTACCCTCAACCACGGTGTCTGTATCCGACAAACTCGTGCCACAGGGCACCATGCTTGAAGACAACGACAGTGGGAGGGTCTCCAAGGACGAGCTGATAGTACTCTCGGTCGTCGCCAAGGATTCAAAACTTCTCATTCCTGTGAGCGGCAAATCTCGGCCAGGAGAGGGCTTTGCCTTTTTCGCAGCTACCCGCTTATACTCCCGCGCCGGTATCGGGAGAATCACGTTTGGCGCGGTAAGGCCGAGTCGCGAGAAACGCGGAGTCATCGCATACGTATTAGCAGTCATCCAATTATCAAGTCCCGCTTGGGACTTTGGAGGCGATGGTGGCGTACGAAGGACTCGAGTGGATGTCCGAGGTGCTGTTTTACCAGTGGGCTGTGAGTTTCGACGCGAAGGGGTAACCGGTGGACGAAGTATGCTGGTGCAAGCTGTGGGCTGCTCGGATAACGTCCTGTGATGGATACGAGACGCGAGCGGCGATACCTCATCGACAGAGAAGGGTGCAGAGACAAGAACAGGCACAGGCCGGAGAGGTTCTATAGGCGGGTAAGACAGAAATGGTTGACTATCGTACGTTTGGTGGAAGGATGAGTGCGCAGGCAACCGAGACGCTGATGACGTATTAGAGCTCGTTGTCCGTACTTGAGGTTGGTTCAGAAGCGATTCTGAGAAGCGAACAAGATCATTTGGAGTTCGCGATCTTTTGGGACTCAAGGTCACGGGCGACGGGCTTGCGGGAGTTGAATAGATGACCAGACTTTCTTCTGTACCAACCTCCGTCTGCATGGTAGGCGAGCGAGAGAGAGCGGGTCCAGCCAGAGGAGAAGAGCGTAAGGGTCTTCGGCTAGAGAGACTGAACCGCTTGTTCGAGGGAGAAGGGGAGCCTGGACTGAAGTCATGAGCGCCACCAGGCCCAGGAATTGGCTCATGGACTAAAGCTGCACCTTCCTGGCCACACATACGTCGAGCATAGACCTACATAGAATAGACTTCAATGCCATCCATGCGTAACACGAGAATGTGGACAACTTACAACAGCAGGAACAGATGGATTCCTGTGGGCGTCCATTCTTGCCGGGCGAAAGTACGAGTCAGGAAGGCGTGTAAGAAAACCCGCTCTCGTGGTACGCGAAAGCAAAGAGCAATCAAAGCCTTAACGTTTAACCCATGAATGACACATCTTTATATCATGGAAAGTCAACTAGCCCAATCGAAGCTAGGATCATCCATCGCCGCCGTTTAGCATGATTGCTTGGCCTAATAGTGTCCCTTGATGTGATGTAACGAGCAAACAACTTCCTCACCCGGCTAGCAACGTTGGCCGATATCCTCGTGTAACACTTCGGATAAGCTCAGGAGGCATTGTGAAGCCCAGGACGCAGATGCGCAAAGGCCTCGAAATCTGCAAAGATCCATGTGACGCAGAAGCTAGCAGTCAAGCAGCGTAAGATGAGCTGACAGCTGACCAATCATACAAGAGTTTGATATTTTTCATCAGGTCGATAGTCTTGTCAAGCGGGGACACGCGACGGAGAACATCAACCGCTGCTAAGCGCTTTTGTGTCCTCCCAGGCCGATAGTTTGCTCGTCGTTGGGCAAAGGAGCATTCAGGTGTGGCTCTAATAGATGCATTCAGCAAATGCAAAAAGGTTTTCGGGAATCGGTGAGGGGCTCTAAACATTGATCGGCCTGCATGAATGATTGATGATACATACGTGATATGTATACGAAATGAGCCCAGATTGAATTTCCGATAAGCAATGGTTGAATTCTTAGACAAAAGTTCGCAATGTGGTTGGTTGATCCCGAATCAAACGGTGATCTATATTAGTCGTAAATATACATAGACTGGGTATCGCGCTGTTCAGCGATATCAGTGGGACGGCTTCTTCCCTGAATAAGGATATCAGCATTATACACTTGAGGCTGGGAGCGCTTAATGCCTACCATCAATAAACATATTCCGAGTCGCAGAGGGAAGTGTTGCACTTATCCCATCCAACTCGGGCTTCAGTACCACTTGGCACCCAAGGCGGCTTGTATCTGTCAAGCCGAACGCCATATCTAGCATGTCGTTTTCTTCGTCATCCGGCTCGGGAAGACGATCATAGTATTCGGGTGTAAGAATTACATGGCACGTGGAGCAGGCCACCGATCCTTCACATGCCCCTGACAAAGAGGAGAAAGGTTTATTGAAGCGAGGGGGATATCGGGGGAAATGATGAAAGCGGTCACGTAAACCAGATAAGAGCGACGGGAAGAATAGATAATCAGTATAGAATTGGCTATTAGAAAAAAACCACACACACCTTCCAAGTCAATGTCATGCTCATGTGCTATAGATAGCAAATCGTCACCCTCATTGGCCTCTACAGTTTTGATAAGATTTCCCTTGGAATCTCTAAAGTGGACCTTAATCCTGCGCGATGACTTAATGGAATAATTCGTGAGCAGCATGATCAACGTACCCCGTTCCTGGCTCAGGACGTTCAACGTGCCCATGGCGCATTACTATCGAATGAAACTGGATTAAGAGATGTCTGGCTGCCAAATAGAAGTGGATGGGACGCACCAGCTGAAAAGTGCACTCCCTGTGTTCTGGACTTCGATAGCCACGTCTTCTGTGAGTCAAGTAGAAGATTCCGCCTCATCAGTCTTGTATTGAGTCGATCAAGATTCTTTTCTCGAGCAGACTGAGTGGTATATGTTCTCAGGCGCGTGGAGATGTTCCAATGTATCCGAGGTGATGGTCTACATGATTTCGCCGTAATTTGAAGCATCATTAGCCTGCAAGAATATCTCGAAGGATGAGGACAGTCAACAGATAAGAAACAGGCATCTCACCAGTGAACAGACTCAACGAGCGGTGTAAAAAATTCTGGAGTTAGCTTGAGAATACAACAGAGACAAATAAACGCGTTGCCATTCGTGGTCGGGGTATACGCGCAAAACGCTGCAATTTGAACAAGGGGCCGTCGCTTTGCTGCGACGCCTCATACCTTGCGGACACACATTTTAAAGTTAAATAGACGTTCTTATACACGTCTAACTAAGTAATACACATGAAAAGGTATATCAGCGAGATGGGTGGAGAATTGACATTACATAATAGCACTTACTTTCGAGTTGAAAAACAAGGCATGGACGAACTGTGGGAGACCTTGCTTGTTCGCAAATCGTAAGATACGGTCATTATGTATCGGCATTGTACATATGTACATAGGACATCGAAGCAGGCTCTTAAGTTCAAGATCTAAGCCATCGTTTCGAGCATCAATTTCTACCGTAATGACCTATAGACTGATCATGACTTAGACTCAACTCTTGAGAAACAAAAGTGTCAGTTGGAACATAGACGAGAATGACATTACGAAGCTGCATAAATGTGTATGTACATAGAAATTATCAAAAGAACATGTATGAAAGATGTACCTTCCATACGGGCCGCCGCCGACCTACGAATTATCGGTGCGATCTTGGGTGAAAGATGTTAGTCTCCCTTCGCTGAATGGTTCAAGTTCCTTCCGTCGAGACGAGGAAACAACCCAAATATCAACCCACGAGGTGAACTTTCGATAAAGGAACTATCCCAAACTTTTTGCGCTTTATGTAGACTTCACGTGGGGCCACGTGAGTGTGCACGGACCACCCCCTACCCCATATATTCGGAGTTTCGATGCGTAAATTTTTTCTGTACAGTCACCTCGACCATCTTTCGTTTGCAAAGCCTTTTTCTTTGGGGGGGCTGCGCTTGCTGGACGGACGAGAAGATCGACCATACGTGAGTTCCTGATCTGGGCATGTCGTTGGTCTCGAGTTTCTCAGAGACTGGGCGACTAATCAGTTCAGGGGACAGTCATCGATTAAGTCATCGATTAGCGGGTCTTGTTGGTTGGACTACGAAACATAGCTTTTGCTTTGTATTCTTTGTATCTTCCTCTCGTCTTATTAATGAATGTTCTGGAATGTTACAATGAAGGAGTAACATCCGCCCAACGGGTCTTTACCCCGCAACTTGCGGTGAGATGTCTTCTTGGGAGATATGTGTGCTTGTTGTGCCATCCCATAGCTTAAATCCTTCATCACGCAGAACAGCGAGAAGGCGTACTCATAATTAGGTCGGTTTCCGCCAACCACGTCTACATCTATGCCACAGAAGCTTCTGACATGACCCCACTCGTGACGCCACATGATGCAATCTCTATTCGCCATTTACGTTTAACGTTCTTCCTTCTTTCATGTGGGCCTATTTTCCGTTCCTCCAGCGGTCTTGGAATGGTCATATCAAAAGGTATGTCTTTCCGCTCTTACCTTTGCTAGAGCGTTTCTTGGTCTTGTATCTTAGTCAAATTTTCACGGCCCGAGGCCTAGCTCTGGGATCTAGCGATCGTACTTACTCCCGTGAACTGTTGTTGCCTTATTCGTCCCTTTGTTCGGTCGTTCTGTTGATCGCCATTAAAATCAAAATCTCAGCGTAAAATTAGGAGATCGCTGGAGATCGTCGCTAGATCCTTTTATGCGAAAAGGCCGGGTCTCATAGTGTATGCCCAACAGGTCGTATCCGTGTTTCCGATAGCACTGAAATGAGGTAAATACTCCAACTGATTGAACTCTAGACGAGTTTGCTGATAGATAGCAGCCGATTGACCCAATATTGACTTCATTCAGGTTCCATCACCTACAGGTATTGATGACTGTCTGGTGGAGTCTGGTGGAGTAGGCGTTCATTTGAATCTTCAACTTTCCAAAATCGCGATTATCCAGCCTCATCAAAAAACCTAATAGTACGATGCATTTTACATTTGGCTCCCGCCGCCGCCACTCACGGAACAACAAGCGCATCCAGAGGTTCTCTGACGACATCACGAGCGCTGGTACGTGGTTCTGCCATCCACACCGTTTGATACCTGAAGCAACTTGCTGGTGTTAGGTGAAGGACCGAAGAGTCCTTTTATGAATCCTAGGTCGACTTATTTTGGGATATGTTGAGTATCTTATTCGTGCTCACTTGATACCACGAAACGTGAACAATAATCAACAGTCCATCACGATCATGTTGCAAATTGCGACACCCATATATAACCCACCGAATGTTCACACCATAAGAATGTAGCAAAATTTCCGTTCGAGATAATCACCTCTCACGCTTTCCGATCCACTGCGCGGGTTCAAGAGGCGGCAGGGGCAGTGCTCAGGTACACTCCGTCAGTTTTTGAAAATTGAGCACACAAGGCCCCGAGCTAACGTAGTTCCGTCATCCATGACATGCTTGGAGAACCTGCCAGAGCACTGATCAAGCCTAGACTCCATATTCGTAACTCTTCCAAGCCAGAGGATCGTCTTCGACTACAAAGGACCCGAGAGGCTGTGAACCCCCGTGTTCTATGTCACATTCCTCCATCTGGATAAGCTATGCCTGATTCACGATCCGATTTTTGTCCAGTGTAGGCACATGGGTTTCAGACAGAGTCGTGTGTATGTATGAATGCTCGCAACATGTTTCCAGGTCAAGTTTGCCGTAAGTCGGTGGCTATCTAGCACTGACCGGGGCCCCGGCGGGTAGATCCAGACCGGAAGCGCGTATGCCGTGATCCTCAGGAAAATTGCTCTCACGTTTAACGTTCAAGAGCGGCGAGACAGTTTGAAGTGGGAAATGACATGAACGTTGAACATATGGCACGTGGAACTTTATGCATTCATGCTGTGTAGTCAAGGATGATAGCAGACGGCAAGTGACATGTATCCCCAGGGATCAGGTTTTATGGCACCAGCTTTCTTCCATGAGCGTCGGAAGGTGATCGTTCAGGTTCTAGTAGTAGCTTGGATCATTCGAATGGAAAAGTTCGGTGAAGGAGTCATTTACCCAGTTGAAACCAGGTACCGATAATCCTTTGTAGGTCGCATTGATGATTTGGTCTGGTCGATTAGCGCAAGTCAGTTAGGAGCCCACACATCTATCGGCAGTGATAGCTCAAGAGCGCCACCACTGGAATTTAATCCATGATGACGGTCTAGAGTAACTAGCAAAGGACTGTGGGTAACAAAATTGCTCTTGGTCGATCTTTCAGAAACCAGTGATAGGATCCTAAATGTTGCGACACAAACGATCCACATGCGCTTTTACCGGGGATGGAACGACACGTGGAGAAATCTGCGATCGCATCAGAACAAAGTGTCACCTCCAGAACAAGACCATGCCATGCCTCATGCCGCTGTAAGTTTACTTGAAGTTTTTTACCCTCGCCTTTTTTATGCGTGCGTTTCACAAGTTTATGGACGGTGATTACGGTACCTCAACAGATGACACTCTAGCAGATATAGAACTAGCCCCAACCTGCTCACCGATCGTTCGGACCTATCCCAGGACCTAATCATCTTTGTGGCTCTCAATGCGACGACACCTGCGTTTGTGTACTCCTACCCATGAGAAAATCTGTTGCTAAGATCTTGAACCGCGTTCTACGCCTTCCAAATCGGCGTTGATGTGTCCGATCGTTTTAATCTTTCCGAACTGGAACAGATCCATTTCCAAAATACATATAAAGCACCGCGCCTTCGATGAGGCACTCCCTCCCCACCTTTGGTGCCTTCTAATATCCCCTCTCCTGGCTCTTTCCTATCATGATCTGGTTACAAGTTTTTCAAGATGGCCCTGAATATGAGGCGCGAAAACATAAAGGCACTTTTACCCCTCCAAACATCTCCATGAAGGACCTACGAGCCGTCGTACCCCCAGAACTCTTTGAGAGGTCAACTGTGAAAAGCTTGTGTTATATCGCTCGGCATCTGGCCTTCACGTTCGGCTTCTATTACATCGCGACACAGATCAGCAACATTGCTCGATCTATGACTGATATCTCCATGATGCAACAGCTAGTACGAGGGGTACTATGGATACTTTACTGGGGTTGGCAAGGCGTTACGTTCGCAGGCATCTGGTGTCTCGGTAAGTCTCCATACCTGGTAAGACCGAACACTAACCTGACCATGGTCTCCGCGCTCAGGACACGAGGTATTACATGGTCATTGCCTGCACCATCGATGCCAGCTGACCAGTCATTAAATTCATCAGGCTGGCCATGGTGCTCTTTCTCCGTACCCTTGGGTCAACACAGTCATCGGCATCGGACTTCATACTTCGGTCTTAACTCCCTACTTCGCTTGGAGAGCGACCCACCAAACGCACCACGTATGTCGACGGCATTCTATGTTTAATTATGACCATGTACATTGACGCTGGCATACACAGAAATCGACCAATAACATTGAACGGGACGAGACGTACATTCCTCCAACTCGCCAGGACTTTAAGCTGCCTAACGGAAAGGTTGCTGTGAGAATGGACTACACCGAAATCCTCGAAGAAACTCCCGCTTTTACCCTTTTTAAATTGTTCGTTCGCCAATTCTTGTAAGTGCTATGTCCCATGCCTCCATACAACCATGACATAGCTATATATTTACCCATCAATTACCTACCAGTGGCTTTCAATTGTACCTGATGTAGGTATCATCATCTCAGGGCGTCGGCGTCTTCTCTCAGGCATGATCTATTTTAGACACAATCGCAAGGGGAATCCGAGATATCCTCCTGGAACCAGTGTAAGTTCTATTTCCAAAAGCGATGATCAACATTCATATGACTTGTCATATAGCATTACACACCTTCTTCAAAATTATTCAGACCAGAACAACGTACGAAACAAGATGATCCTATCACAGGGCTCACTGTAATCATACCTATTTCAATTCAGGCAAATCCATCATCGTCTCCAACATCGCCATCGGATTTATGCTTGCGTTAATCGCAATCTACATTTACAAGAAAAGTTGGTCTGATGGATGGTTCTACTACTTTGCACCATGGCTGGTATGTAGTCGTTCGTCGACTAAGTCACTTCGAGATCAGTGACTATCAAGCCGTTCTTAGGTTGCTCATAACTGGTAAATCGAAGAAAAGCGGCCTGTCAAATACACTTCTCACCGATCCATTCTGACAGGATCGTTATGTTTACCTATCTACAGCACAGCGACCCGACGATCCCGTACTATCGTAAGGTGAGCCGCGGAAGTCTGGGTGCGAGGGTCGTTACCCTGACGGAAATTCCTCAGGATCAGTGGACTTTTGCCCGCGGGGCCTTGGCTACGGTCGACCGACCGTTGTTTGGGTGGGTCGGGCGATTTTTCTTCCATAATGTGAGCTTGGAAAAAATTGCGATCCTTGCCGTATGTCACTTGAAGTCTGACGGTCCTCTATGATTCAGATAAATACAGACCACCTTGCCCATCATTTCTTTGCAACAATACCTTTTTGTATGACATCGTACCACTTTCTTGCTCTGTCTCCCCACGAACGTTGATTTCTTTGATATCCTACCAGATAATCTTCCACAAGTAACAGAGGCAATCAAACCAGTCCTTGGCGAATATTATAATTACGACTCCACGGTAAAGGCCCTCCGTTACACCAGTACATGACGTGAACTAATACGATATGAAGCCCGTTCTTTACGCGCTTTGGCGATCCTTCACTCAGTGCACTTTCGTTGAGAGTGAGGGTGACGTTCTTTTTTTCAAGAATCAGTACGGCGAGGCGGTAATCGAACCCAGAATCTGAGGACTCACAGGAAGATCCACCTTTTGACGCTTCAGAAGAGCTCGTGATACTCGCTATGTAATATATATATATGCTCATCGAGAGGCGATAATGATTTACTAGAAGTCTAATTGTGTGGCCATACAGTATGCACCTCGCGGTTCCCATTTTCACTTCGTCGGACTTGTCGGCTTTCACCATCACTCCGACGGGATCGAACTTGATAACATCACAATAAGAAGTGGATTGTTGTAGAGATTTTGCTTGTTGCGATGCAGTTGATGCAAGTTAGGAAAGAGATTCTATCGTACCGACTTCTGTGCTCGATCAGAAGCGTGTGGCGATCTAGCATCTCAAGAGCACTCCTATGTATAGATTCTACGAAGGAAGAGACACGAAAGTTCGAAGCACTGTAAGAGATGCGTCTCACTTAGGGTAATGTGAGGTGACAAATCCGATTTGTGTGGCAGATGGGATTCTACATCCTGGTTCAGTGAAGTACATCTCGCATAGATACCCATTACCTGCTATTTCTCTCTCACTTGCGGTAAATACTCGATTAATCGCGAAGCGCGAAAAAAATGCTTCCGAGCTCGAAAAGACGCGACGCGTTCGGCTTGGCACGGCCACGTGAAGCAATTTCCGTTGCAATCGCGTAGTAAACAGAGGCAAACTCTCCTTACAAGTTCATTTGCTGTTCTTCGCCTCGAAGATTGCTCTATGTCTCCATAGATACTGTCACTTCTTCTGGTCAACCAAAATCTGTATCAAGTCTTTGGGGTGCTATGCTAATGTCGCCGGAAAACGTGCACTAAAGATATCTTTGGTCTCCCTAGAGCTTGGCGAACGGGCGGCAGAGAATCATATGCTATTCACCTCGTTTTCCGCAGAGGTAGCTTCTATTTCTCCCAGCACATGAGCGGAGAAGGCAAGCTCCAGTTCAATTCACATTGAGTGCTACAAGAAGTTCAAATGTTTCCTTGAAGACGACCCGTATCTTTGATTAAGGTTATATCACCGCAAATCCGTTGACGTGTAAGCGCTAACTAGGCCGGGAATGATTCCCGTTACAGTAAGGAGATTTGACTCTATTGCCAAGCATGTGTCGGGTACCGTGTCTTCCATTAGTGTGGATAGGTTCCTATGTAATATCTTAGTCCACCCGTTGAAATGGCTGAACTTCTAGACCTGATAATCTTTGTGAACTATGACGGACATGTATAAACCAATTGTCCTAGGCGCTCAACTAATCCCTTGGAATACGAAGACGCTCATTGGACATTGCCTATGTTGTCAATTTATGTCACGGGTGAGTGGCTCGAGTTCTTCTAGCAAACTGGTCTGCCTTACGAACTGATCAATGATGTCAGCCGGAACTTCTATACGTCTCTTTCGGAGTTACATCCTCACACGCGTAAGTATTGACCCTGACACCCTTTCGTTATCTGAACGAGGGTTTTTCAGGAAGACTTAATGTCGCTGTGCAGGCCATGATGCATGATAATCAACCCGGGGAAAAGTTTTGCATCATGTCGACCACTCATACGTCTGCCCATTTAGGACCGAAGCTTCTCGATCTAACTTATCAGATCTGAGCCCTCGCTCATGGTAACGTGCGCACCACAATCGTCCCGCACCGATCCGCAGAAAATCCATTCGATTTCCCAGTGTGTCTTTCTCAGATTGCGGCCACTCTGGAATCGCCTAATCTACCTTCTCACGTGGAAATGCGATCGTTCGCACTCGGTTACGAGCGCCATTCAACCCTAGTTGAGTTATTACAAGCCATGCCTATATTACAGCCTCTTCCTGGAGCCACCGACCTAATCAAAGCCTTTCCCCTCTCATCTCATCCCTGCCATGTCGAGATCGAACACCGCATCCGCTAGCGCCTCGTCCTCTATTTCCAGCTTTGACACGCATTCCCATACCTGCCGTCCCCCTAACTACCGACCATCAGGCAAAGCTTGGATAGACCCTGCATCACTTCCCAACCACGGCGATGTCAAACACATACGCGGGAATGCCCCGGAATATGTAAAGCAGCTCAATTCTAATACCTTTTTCTCTTACGGCGTTGGGGACGAGGATTGTTTTGGGCATAAGGTCGGGAAGAACGTCAAGTTCGTTGATGTAAACATCGACCGGCGACAAGAGAGGCAAGGTCGGATGGAAGCGACGACTATAGCAGAGGTCCAGGTTACAAAGCGTGCGTTCTCCATTAGCACTTCCAGAATGATAGGGCTTTACCCATCGCTGTTTGCCTATGTGCTTATAGACATGCTCAATGGTGCCGGCATGTTGCACGGCGGATGTGTAGCATATCTCATAGACAAGTACGCCTTCATATTCTTCACCGCTCCCCCTTCACTGATGATTCTTGTTGGAGCAGCTGTTGTAGTACTCCACTCGTTGTATTAGGATTACTCCAAAACGTCAATGGAGTCGGGGTGACCCAAGCAATGAACATTCTCTTCCACTCCCCTGCATCTCTGTACGCCTTGGCTTAACCTTCGCTTTCTCCGTTTGTTCACATTACTGCCCAGAGGGACACGCTTGAGTATCATCAGCACATCGATATCCTTAGGTGGCCGGGTGATGACTTCTCGCTGTGAGGTTAGCTTTCAATTACACACAAGCTCGCGCTTCTCCTCACGTTTACCCATATGCTCCAGATCATTGACAAAGACTCAGGACGGATCGTAGCGTCAGCGTTTCTCAACAAGATGCAGCCAGGAGCCCCAAAACTCTAGTCATCGCGAGATGACCTCTATCTTTGCGACTTCTAAATTATCAACCGAATTCAATGTGTACACTAGCGCAATATACCCTTCGCGTTCGTTGGTTCTATTCTCGTTGACTACCTGATGATTGCCAGCGAACTAAGGTTTTATGACTTGGGTTCTTTCCACGTTTTGACTGATTTGATATCATTCTGGGGTCTTGCTAACGCAATGTCGAAGCGATACTTATTTCTGTCCATCAGACGACCCAACGGCCAGCTCTTCTCTTTACTTTCCCCGCGCGATCGAATGCAGATTCTACTGAGGTTTTCGTTTTTATTGATACATGTCACTCTCGGACTTGATGGTACAAAAAATACCAGGGCCATGGTCGGAGGAACGAGCATTTTCGCTCCATCTGTTAAATTACTCGTTATTGCTCCCGGCCCACCGACTCTCTCGCACACTACACCCACTCCAGGTGATTAGCCTTCTTCAAGGAACGACAAATCAGTTCCCACAAGGGACCGAGATCTGATAATGTCAGCTCCGCGTCGTCAAGCACGAGCCATCCCACCCATTATGAACAATGTCCACGGCCGAGGGACGACGAGCACACCATGGACGGCACTGATGTTGAGCGCCGCGGAACCATCGCCAATGCAGGCACAACCGACATTCGATCCTTGGGTCAACAAATGGCCAACCCTTAGACCCAAGTAAAGTCCAGAATCAAAACTGAGGCGTGGTCGGGTTATTGCGTAGAATGACAAGATGATCATGGTGAAATCATTTTGATACACTTCACCCACGTATCTACGCAACAATTGCCACTTGCCATTTACATTTTGTTCACATCAACGACGTGAGAGTCAAGTCCAGACAGATTTATCACGATACTCCAGTCATGTCTTCAATGATAATGATAATGATGTATTGCATTCGTCGTCGAGGGTCGGCCATAACGACTTTTTCCGCCGAGAAATGCGACTCTCGGATCTCGAGTGGGTTTTAGAGAGGTGGTAGCATGGTTAAATATGTATACACCGGAATGGCGATCATAGCGCGCTGTTTGGGACCAGCGTAGCTGCAGTTGACATAAACTGTTTTACCATTCTTCTCGTCCGTGGTGAGATCATTGAAAGTTGTCCTTGTTCCCGAGGGCGGCTGACATTTTTTTTCGAGACCGGTTTGACTGCGGGTTGCTCCCTTATTTCAGAGTTCGGAGGATTAAGGATGAACTGCTCTTGGTTGTGATCCATAGTCACAGGATTTGTTCGATTGCATCATCAACGTAAGACGTCGACACACTGAGGCCCAGTATCAGTAGCATCAGCAGCTGGCAGTGCGGTCTCGAAGCCTTGGACCAGAGTGTGATAAGTACATCGATACCAATTGACTTCGAAAAAACTCACGCTACTAGGTGCCAAGTGACGCCTCAGGAACTAGGGAAGTTCAGCTTTACGTTGCACTTGGAATCTCACGTACTACGAAACAAGCGTGTTCAAGATATCCATGCCCATGATTGTGCAGTTTAAGCCTCGACCGTAAAACGGAATAATAATGGTTAAGGACAGTGGACATACATTCAACAATAAGAAGCCGATGTCATGATACAGAGCAGAGAGACGAGGGATAGCAAAGCGTATGAACGAAGACACGTCGGGAGTGCGACTACGACAGCATCATTCCGAGTTCAGATTTGAGCTTTCCATAAACGTCCAGGGACCAAACGCCCAAACATCACTGGAGACGATACAGCACATGGCGAGTAATCCATACAATGAGTGTGGACAGAGACAATAGGACTACAAGGATGCGTTTACGTCAGTCTGCAGAGCTTTCAGTTTTTAGCTCTTTATACTTACTGCAGTGCGGTGGATTCTTCATGTAGAAATCATCCCCAAAGAGAAGACGCTCGAAAGCGAAACGTTCTTGAGGATATGCTTCCTGACTTTAAGCGACACCTCAAGATTTCTGTACTCTTCTCCGTGAAGGCTGCCCGCATTCTAACAACATTCTACACGATTCCAGAGTCGACAGTTCCTGCGCAGAATCCTCCCCTCATCAGAAACACTAAAGAATTAGGTGGAATTAGCAACATACGTCATAAGGGCAATGGACGAATCCCTCTGCAAAGGTCTCTAGTCGCACTTGTTTGTATCGTCCAAACCCCTCGAACATACATTTTTCAAGATTTTCGAGCCCACCCAGAGAAGCATGGTTCTGCTCAACGTTGTGATTCTCGACATTGTGACTCATGGTCCCAGCACCTAGTTTAGGCTCATAAAGCAGGAACATGGCTCTTCTTCGGTGTAGTGATAGTGGTGGATCACAATCTGCCATGGATACAATATCAGGGTGAAGTGGCCGGACGGGTCTGGGTGAACAAGTGAGTTACAGAAGAAAACAAATGCTTTTTCTATGCCCACTGAAACAGTGAACACCTGAACATATGCAGCTTTGAGGCCGCGGATAAACTTGTGCAACACTAACGACGAACACATGCCAGCTTCTAAATCGTATCCTCTGCATGGTGACTATACATAGCCCTGACATAGCCTGGTCGTCAAAAATATTTTTCAGTCACCCAGATTCTTCAGGACGAGGAATTCAAGAAAACACACAAATTATAGCATAAGGCGCGGACGTTGTGATCGTTGACATTCAAGTAATAAGCAGCTGTGGTTGACGCGATGCTTCTGTAATGTGACGCTTGGATACTGAGCATCGTGGTACTCGCTGTTGAAGTGTTGAAGCTGCCTGCCTCGGCCCAAAAAGAACATAAGTGGTCAACCGGTCAACGTTCAACACAAGGTTTAAATTTAATGGATCACTATGATAGAATTGGCGGAGATTCAATCTTATCAGTCAGAAACGCCATGCCGCCCAGGCGGCCTCCGCACAGCCCATCCAGCGGCATTCCGGCAATGTTGCTTTTTTTTTCAACTTGAAGCTTATGACTGTCATCTAATATCATCAAGGTCTGATTTAGGAGACCAAAGCTTCACCACCAAAGTAACTGCTACTGCAACTCTATGCCATCAAATACCTGTCGAGCTTCATTTGGGACTGGTGATTCTCAATCTCCACCCGAGAGCGGGTCGCCATCATTCACGAGGTTGGCGACCGCCTCACACTGTCTTGGGATGCCATGAAAGATCGGGAGCTCTATGGATTCTGATTCGCCTATTTAAGGTGTTTGTCAACGGCCCAGCCCAGTCGATTGACCGCGATCGAGATGCTAGCACCTCGTCCGGCATAGCTAAAAACTACAGCCTTTGCAGTCTACATACGGCATCGGAACTTATCGCAATCAGAGTCCTACTGCTTCTCATGCCCTGGAGACCCTCCTTCTAGATTTCTCGGTTCAGAGGCCGGAGCTCTTCCGCTATGTCTGGGTCCTCTCACTGATAACATCGTTTCCGAAGCCTGGCTTCAGCTCGCCATAAGCGTCACAAGGACCAAATTCCCAAGCATCACTGTGAAGGTACCAAAGTCCATACTGTACCAACCAGAGGATCGGCTTCGGCAACGGCGGGAACCTAGAATATACGACGATAGGGTTCGTCAGTCTCAAGAAAAGAAGGAACGATACTTACTCTGGTGCTGTAGATTTATCGTGTAGGATAAGACCGAGTGGAAGGACAGTGGTGAATGACACCTCTTTGAGGATCCGCTTTCCCAGGGCAGCCTCGATGTCCTTCAGGTCTTGGGACGTAAATGCCGCGCGCATCTTGCTCGACTCGATTGTAGGGAGCTCCTGAAAATCTCGATGAGAAAAGTCAGCTCTTGCAGGCAGAAGAGGGAAGCGTACGTCATGCAGATGTTTCACTATGTCATCTGCAAAATTATCAAGCTTCCTCACCAACAGATTCCCGTCATAAACCGCCTTTCCATTCAGAACTTCCTTAATGTACCTCTCTAGATGATCGAGGCCGTCCTGGAATTTATGATGCTGCTCAAAGTTATGCCTCATCGCATTTGTACCCATCTTTGACTCGAAAATTGGGAACAGCAGCTCTTCCTCGATGGTGTGATGATGGTGTATCATCGCCAACTACACACAGCCAAGGCCTCTTCAGCGTGAATTAAAAGGGTTCTCTAAACAAACACGCACGAGAGAGTTGCAGAAGAACGCAAATGCCTTGACCTTGTGCTGTTGGATCTTTGGCGCTTGAACATATACTGCATTAATTCCGCGTATGAACATATTATGCGATATCGACATCTCGCTGTTCAATTACCGTCAATTGTGCTGGCGAGGATCCCAGTCGTAAAAAAGTAGCGTTTACATGGCTTGCCGGTCAAAGACGTCATCCCAATCTCCTGGAGCGCGCTCTGTACCGTTCTAGTCAGGAAGCTAGCATAGGACAGTGCCAACAAAGTAGGCAACGTACGAAGTAAAGCGAATGGTGCGGGCATGGTGGTAATTATGGGAGAACGCAGGTTCAAAATGTTGCGCTGGCCGTACATCACCGCGCGTGATCATGATGAATATTTGAATAACTTAATGAATCCCGTGATGGGCAGAATCAGATAGTAAGTAGGCGGTCATGGTTGTGCACGGTTAGACAACAAAAATCCCTCTCCTCTAAGCTCTGATTTGTTCGCTGTTTTCTTCGTAAATGAATATGCAAAAAGCGACAATGTCTTGTCTACGGTCATCTATGTTGCCTACCTTCTCGGAGTATTCGGTGCGTTGTAATGGCTTGCTCGATGAAGATCGATCGCGAAAAGCGCTCGCGCTTTTCCTCTGATCTTCCTTCGGCCAGCGAAGATCAATGGCATTCAATGCCATTTCGGGATGGCAAAACTAAATTCTTGCAGGGATACTACAATTTAAATTCATCGGGACAGACTCCATTCGGAAAGATCACATCCATGCCTCCATGTGGGTCCTGGCGGTCCAGGTACATATAACACCATGCCGCTGTCTATCCAGTGTTGTATAGCTCCACGAATCTCTTTATACTAGGCAGCGCATTACTACTGAAGCCCGTTCGGCTGGAGATCTCGACTTGACATGGCATTTAACATTAGCCCCCATGTCAGAAACCTAGGATCTTGTGACTTCACATTGACATGACTCTCATGTCATGCCGATAATCTGCTTGTCTTCTCCGAACAATGTCTTTTCTCTTGGTTTTGGCTGAGAAATGATTCTAGGTAAGTGCAATGTAAGTGAATGAATGGCGATGGTATCCGAAAACCGTTCTGATCACCTCTCAGTTAGAGCATGTAACCAAGCCTCTTTCTGACTCAGCAGTACAGTGTAATCTTCTGTATATGTTACTCGTTCTTCGTAATCCTTGGTTCGGTTTCCCAGTTGGACATCAAATTGTTAGCTACCTCTACCCGTGACCGCCTACCCGGTTCACTGATCTACCATGTTTCTGTGTGGTAACCCATGTTCCGCGCACCACGGATTCTATCCATTGAACAAGGCTTATCCCCATCCGCTTTCACCGCATCTATCAGACGGTACTTAAGTATTCTTACATACCCCCAGGAATAAATCAAGGGATTGTACTGGTAGACGGGCCGGGTTTTGAACGCGAAATACAGTCGGCGCCAAATGACATCCTCCCTCACCTGCCAAGTCTACATGATAATTTGACGGAGCGATCATCCAGTTTCGTCCTCGTCGGAAACGGATACACCGCGGCCTCAAGCTGAAGATAACTTTGGTATTCTTTGCGTCGGGAGATTCTCTCCGTTTGTAAGATTGCCTCGTGAATTGGGAGACTGTTCCTTATGAGATTTCATCAGAACGAATTGAACAGAATTCACATTCCTAGGAAAATACATCAGGAGTGCACCCACGGTGAATTGATGCTAGTATGACCTCCTGATCCGTTATCCTCGTCAAACCGAACTTCAGTCACAAGTAGTTGATGATCTGGGTGACCCTTGAACGGAAAATGCGTGTCTCATAGCTCAAGTAAGTGTACAGCAGATCAAAAGAAGGACCATTGGCTGTGACCAATTTGAACTGAGGATCTTTGTTCTACTACCTTACCTTTAACCTTTGGTCGGACGATGTTTAGGCAAGGCAAAGCTTTCTGCATGCCAGCTAATTGTCGTATGGAACCCACTTTTTGTTACAGCATAAGTAGCGCAATAAAACGTCTGTCCGGCGTACTTACCTAGTTCTATTGGAAGTGCCTTGGGAAGTGCACGATTGATCATTGACTTGACCGTGACTTGAACTCAACGGCAGTGCCATCCATATCTAATCTTATCTATGTCTAAAACAGGCTTTCTTTTAGAGTCTCTGCACCCAATTTGCAACGCGTCAACAACGAACATGTGTCTTTACTGTAGCACTGGTACTTTCCGTTCTTCGGCCTGGTACACCGGACTTGCGACCTCTCTCGGTTCTTCGCCTCACTGACGCGGAATGGACCCAATACAGAGAGGATAGCAAACCGTCCGACATGTACAAACAGTTCGACGACAAAAAGTCGCACAAACTTCGCGTTGTTGGATTTAACGATGATACGAAAAATGTTTTACGTACTTGTAATCCACAAGGAAAAGATTATATCGAAGTTGTTTGGTCGGGGGTGGATAGTCTGGTACATCAACTTCCCATATCCAGTTACTCTGATTTTTTCTCATGTAACCACTCGCAGCTTTGGATTGCACAGAGGATCGAAGACAAGATCCATGTCGCCCTTCAACACTGGGTGCGTCTATGCGCGTCTTAAAAACGGCGCTTTTCGTGTGACGTCTCGATTTCTAGGTCTTGGCTTCCAGCGACGGTGTCATTTTTAAGTCATTCGGAGAGCTCGTTTGTACGTCTTCAGCATTCAAGACCAGTGGAAAAATAGGTAAGCTCTAATTTCGTTGGTATTTTGAAGATTCCCAGAGCCCAGACATAATTGATATTTTCTTGCCGTGCAGTCTTAATGCTCCTCGTTCCTTCGGACCTCCCAGAGTTTGTGTCCTCCCACATGAAAGAGCACAAATGGAACAGAACGACACCAGGAATTACTGAATCCTCTGATCCACGCGAAAAAGCCCAAGTCGAGTTTCATCTCACCAATCCCGAGGATTCTCCGCACTGGAAAACATACATGACTGAGCGACAAAAAGACACCAAGCAAATTATGGAAGGGCTGTCGTACTACGTGGCAGAAGACCTGCCTTTCATTTACGAGAAGATTGAACTGGCCGTGGATGACGTCTTCTCTCTCACTGATCTCAATAAGGAAGAGGTTGATGTGCTGCACGATTGTGTCATTCCGCTTTTGCCAGATGTGGAGGACGATGGCTGGGGAAATGTGCGTGCTTCCTGGAACTTCCACGCATCCGCACATTCTAACGTTGTTAGATAACTTAGATACGCAGTGCAAAGATGCTGACGAGGATCTATTCGCCCACTCGCCCCGGCGCGGTTGATGTCTATATGGAATATTACTTCCGCACACGTTGGGAGTCCATCGAATATTTCTGTAACGTCTGGTACCGCGCCCACGCAAACGTATCGGACAGCCTCAAACAAACAGTCCCTCACAGCGAGACCAAGCTTAACGGGTTCAAGAGATTGTTGCAAATGGGTTTCAAGGACATGCCTCCTGGTAGGAGGTGGCGTGCGATCGAGGAACGGAGCTTCGACATCAAAGAGTCTGATGTTAGTGCGCTACACCGAATCTTGTTCGGTGAACAAGCGGCAGAGAATGACGAGTCCGGTAGTGGAAAAGAGAAGCTAAGCAACAGAATTGACAAGGCGAGTATGATAGAGCTCATGCTGGCCGGTGTGGGTGTATCTTTCAAGGTGGCTCGGGAAGCAGAGGAAGATGACGAATATGACATGGGGGAGACGACATGGGAGGGGATGCAGGGGAGTGCGTGGTGGCTCGGGAAAAGTATCAGGCGTGTGTGCGGGATTCAACCATTGGAAGGCGATGATAAGCACTCGGAGGACGAGAGGGACGAAGAGGACGAGTACGAGGACGAAGATGACGATGACAATGACGATGACGATAGCGAGTGGGAGGATGAATATTAATATGGACGACCTGAGCAGATGATAGCTCATAAACATGCCATCATTCATGCGATGTGGTGGCTGAAGACAAACGAGATAAATAGCTGAGTTTCACTTTTGCCGATCTGACTCCGAACTTGTTGCTACGAAATTTTTTTCCGTTCGAAACTTATTCCATCTTCTTGCACCTCAATTATCCAATGTACTTACTTACACACTGCTTTGCCCTGAATTCCAAAAAATTGTCTTGTTCAAGTGTCGTCGATTTTTCCTAATCACAAGCATTGTGTCATCTTGCTCTAATTAGCAATCTTATCGTTCAGTCCGGATGGGAGGTTGATGCCTCAATCGTATGGCATCCTCTCAATTCAACTAGAGTACAGGATGTATTGCAAGGCATCTATAAGATTACAAGGTACATACCAATTATTCCTCCACATCTCGCCACCACTCATCCTCAAGGAGTTCCCGAGCACTACACCTAGTCTGAGGATCAAGCTTCAAACACCTCCTCATAACTCTCACAATCTCCTTAGCCGCTTCAAAAGTATAGCTCTTGCCACTGTCCTCAACCACAAAATTCTCGGTGATGTATACGTAAATCCCAGAACTCTTTTTCAGATCGCCTAAGCGTACGACGCATCCCTTCAATCAGCTGATAGTAATCACTACGTGGAGCAGGAGCAGTTCAACGCACACAAATTGTCAAAGTAAAGTTCAGCGTTCCGACTGGCGTCCAGCTGATCCCGCTCGAAGTAATGATCGTCCGAGTGCCCCATCATGTTCATAAGCATAGACTCAACTGCATCAAGATGTACTTTCCGATTAAGGACGTTTCCCCCTCCCTTTTTGTTGTACTTGAGTAATGGTACACCTGTGATGATCTCGTACATCTTCCAAAACGTGAGACAAGAACTCTTGGGTCGACGAAATGGGCGGCAGCCATACCATACAACCAAAGGACCAAATATCGACTTTTTCATCCCAGGGTCCCCTGAGGTAGATTTCTGGAGGACGTAGATTGCGAGGGCAAATTTTGATCCCTAACGGTCGTTCAGAATCAATCTTCACAGCTGCGAAAAGTCAAGTGAAGTGGACAATCAACAGAATCTCAGACAAGTATTTACCACTTCCAAGATCACCAAGAATGAATGTACGCTTCATAAGATCATCCAAGAGCGGTAGAGGAAGCGGCTGCGACGCATCGGGACGTCCCATCCCATCAGCTAATTGCTCTCCCGGGCCGTGATACCTTCGTGAAGGATCATCCAACAATACCAACTTCTGGATGTCACTGTCTGTAAGGTGATTGTCATAAAAGATATTGGCAGACGCAAGATCAGTATGTATAACCCCCGCATCATGCAACCAAGCCAGCGATCTCAGGACATGCAGAAGAATGCGTTTCGCAAGTGCCGGTGGACAACGGTGGCGGGGGAAGTTGTACCCGCGCACCAGGCGTGCTACGTCTCCCCCGCACAACTGCGTGACGAGACAGAGATGGTTCACAGTACCCACGCTTCCTTTTCCTGGAATCACAAAATCATCGAAGAGACGCAGGCACGGTGGCGGATCCGGTGGTTGAGAGTCAGATTTGGCCTTGGCGGTGACGAGCTCCAATGCACCCTTTTCCCCGGGCCACAGCTGGTTCTCGGCACATAGTTTAGTAGCGTGACTGGTGAGTGCCTTGAGCTCGAAAAACTTCTGCTGGCTAACGCATATAGCAATGGGAATCAAAGCACAAAGTGAGTAAAATACTACACATTGAAATCGAAATCGAAATCGAAGATCGAAGTAGCTTACCTCTGCTCTCTAACCAACCACGCGCTCGAACTTCTCCCCCAGCCAATCTTACGAAGTACCTCATACTTCGGAGAGGCAAACGACCCGTCCCTACCCATTGGAACGATCTCCCCAAACTCGAATTGCACGAACCCTGACCGCTCCTCCGCAGACATACGAGAATCTGGAGCAGAACGTGATTTACACTTGGACGGGAGTATCACTTTCCGTACTTACCAGCCTCGGGGCCAGCTCGAATCTCACTGGCGCACCGACCCGCCGACTCGGACGTCGACATTTCCGAGGAAAGGATATGTGTTGTATGCTTGGACATTCGCCTCACAGAGCGTGTACAGCGCGTAAGGGGATGCTTGAACATGAGAAGAGAACAGAAAGTCAACTATGACGTCATACTGCGCGCTGAGTGAAACAGTAGTATACCTTAGCCAATGTGGCGCTGGGATCCGTTCGGAAAACACCCTCTAGGCGTCTGAAATATAAAATAACCGGGCCATTTCCGAAAAGCACTGTAAGAGAGGAGTTGAAAGAGGTTCTATGAGATTGTTCGGAAACAATACCTTACTCACCTCGAACCACGACACCCCGGGTCCAACTTCAGTACGTAGCTTCAGCTCTCCGCGCCGGAAGTAAATGTCCAACGCGCGCACATCATCATGAACCCCTTCTCAAAATCAACAAAACCAGCCCATTCCACCCTCAACTTGAAAAAATCGTACCAAGCCGCACCAACGCAACTCTTCCTATTCCTATTCCTGTTCCCTGTTCCGCGCTCGTACACAAATCCCCAGCCTCTGCGAACCCTCCAACCTGCGCCTCCTTGTCCGTTTTCGTTTTCCACGTTGAATCTTGAATCTTGAATCTTGAATCCTGGTTCTGGTTCTGGTTCCGCGAAACCGACCCAAACCCAAACCCAAACCCAAAGCAATATGAACGCGTCATATTGAACACCCTACTTGTAAGGTGTATGATATCTAGAATAACCTGTGGGGGGTGGGGGATAGGTCAAGCGCCGGGAGATCAACATCTGAATCGTCCCTGGGCAGCGCATCCAGAATCGAGCTATTGGAGGAGCGTGAACGCGAGGCATCTATAGACTATATGCGCATTGAGGCGTAGTTGGTTCGGGGAAGAAGGATGGATATCCTTGAATTGAGTTCCGAGTCCGAGTCCGAGTCGTAAGATACTGCGAATGTACGAGGTCAAGGGGTCGGAGGATGCTTGTAGTAGGCACAAAAGCAAATGCACTCAGGGTGTCGGTACCAGTCTTCGCGATAGATGTTGGTGTGAGATAGCTGAGATCACCCTCGCGCACACGCAACACATCTCAAAGACAAAGCAAAGCCCGGACTCAAAATCCCAAAATATAGAATTATAAGTAACAGTAACATACATACACATCCATCTGCACTCACATGTACATCCATACCATTATCAACATCGAGATCACACCCCATGCCCATGCCCACGTCCACGTCCACGTCCATGCTTCTCCAAATCCGGATCATACGACGGACTCCTCTGCATCCCAACGGCCTTTACCCTCCCCTCTCCCTCCCCTTCCCCATGCCCTAGGCCTAAGTCTTCTGTGGGCGGGGACGAACTCCTCTCCCTCCGCTTCTGCTTCATCATGATCCCCTTGCTACCCGTGCCCGTCCTTCTCCCCGCCGAAGCAACCGAAGGTCCAGACGACGTCCCTCTGAACGGGAGCGCCTCTTTCCCCCCTGCCGCTGCCGCTCCCCCCTCCCCCTTCCCACCCCACCGTCCCACCACACCCACAACACCCCCCAGAACCCCCACGACCCCCCCAACCCACCCCCCCGCCGCACCTCCCCTCGCCCCCCTCTCCCTCTCCTCCCTCCTCCTCTCAAACGCCGCCCGATGCTTCTCATACCCGTCCCTAAACGCCCTATCGACTCTCGACGAAAATATGAGCTCGCCGCGCGGGTTGGTTGCGGGCGGGATTTGGGGGATGGGGATGCTTGTCCCGGGGGCGGAGGGGGAGCGTGTGCGTCTAGGGGAGGAGGAGGGCAATGGCGAGGATTCGGATTGGGAGTGGGAGTGGGGTTGGGGTTGGGAGGCAGGGGAGGCAGGACGCGGGAAGAAGAATGAGAGGGGGTTGAATCGGAATTTGGAGCGCAGAGGGGGTTTGCGGACGTTTAGGTACATGTTGAACGAGCGGAGAGCGCGGTTGGCGTGTGGGACGTATCTGCGTGTGGCGTTGGTTGGATGAATACGGGAGGGGGCGAGCAGGGGAGGACAAGAACAACACACTCACTTATTAGCATAGGATATCTTCTCTTCATACATCCCACTCGCAAAAAACAGCACGAGCGTCGTGACACTCACGAACAGCAGACCCGTCGAGAAATACGGGTGGACCATAAGCTGCACGTCAGGCGTGGTGGTATACTTATGCGGGAGGAGCTTCCTCATCGCCATTCTATACGGGATCGCGAGTATCGAGACCTGTGGCGGGAGGAGCACCTCGACGAGGAGGAAGAGGATAACCATCAGCAACTGTATTAGGAACACTAGGTATGGATGAGAATGAGGTGAGGAGAGAGGAGAAAATAGGCGCACGCTGGTACCTCGACTTGCGACTCTGCAAGTTCATCGCATTGCTCTTTAGCCGTTCTTCGAAGAGCAGCAGGTCTCTGTACGTCGAAACATCGTTGGGCGGTGTGAACGACCGTGGTGAGCGATTCGCATTCGCAGATGGGGGCATGGGATGAGGGGTATAGGCCACTGGCAGCTGGTATGCTGAAGCACTTGATCAGGATCCTCGGAGCTTCGGCGTCTTCCGATCCGACTCAGAATTCTGAGCAGTGGCCACATACATTGTAAATATGAAAAGAAACAAGACCCCTTAGCTCAGTGGTAGAGTGTGTGATTCCAGCGTTGCAGATAGCAGTGGAAATTCCACAAGGCCATCCGTTCAAATCGGGTAGGGGTCAACTTTTTGTAGTCTTAACCAGCTTTTTTTTTCGTCTCCAACTTTTGTTCAGAGACTGACTAATCACTTCCACGAACAAATTTCGAAATTGATTACAGTGATTGGGTCTATCTCATCTATTTTTCAGGCTGGAGTCACTTCCGAATCCATGATGCTGTGGCCAGAACATTCACATTTCCCAAGTTCGTCTTGATCTGTCCAATTGGGTAGGGCATGTTGATGTAGCAATTGGTCCTAAGAGTTTTTTCTTGAAATTGTGAACACGAGTACGACATGGATTCACTTGTGGTGAGAGTCAGGACATACTTGATGTGAGTTGATCCTTGCATTGCAGGTCTGACATTCAAGTTGAGTCTCATAACAGAGATGAAGATTCCTGAGGCAAAGACTTACTAAAAAACTAAAGAGTACAACTACATACCATCTCTGTAAAAGTACAATTCAAAAATACAGTTCTTTCATGTCACAGGATCAAGGAACCAAATTGAGGAAATCTGAAAGTTACTTCAAGTTAATGTTATTGGTTTCCAAGTTCTGTCTACTGCATATCATATGTATACAATAATCCAAAGTAAGGTGTAAGTATAAATGAAAAGGTAAGGGATGGAACAAGTCAAAGGGTCTGAAAGAAAACTTATTTCTGGTGGTGTGTTTGATATTCCAACAATATGTTGTGTTAATGTCATATGCCACCTCACTATGACTTGGGCTGATCTGACAGCAGAGCTAGTGTGGCCCAGATGGGACATGAGGATAAGGATAAGCTTGGTTGCTAAGC
>JAGGAR010000068.1:4899-34642 GCA_017657315.1 Termitomyces sp. K1Ag | reverse complement strand
TAAGCGCAAGCGCGGTCGTACAGGGAAGAAGAAGGGTAATGCGTTGCTTGCTGATATTAGGCAGCACGATGCGGAGGTACACGGCGAGATTGATTCCCCCCGGTCTTCAGGACGTCCGAGCAGAGGCAGGAAACCGATACTCCCGTCTGAATCGAGGGAAGTTAAGAAGGCTCCCAACTCCCGCCGCCGAAGTCAGTTGGATTTAACGCCTTCTGCGGGTTCGGCTACCCCGACGCCAGAACCTGAGACTCGTCGACGGGGCGGCCGACGCAGTGCAGCTGCACTAGCACCCCTTAGTCGTACTGTGTCTGTTAGCCTTGAGGATGGGGAAGAAGAGATGGTTGTAAGTTCCTTTGGGGCCTATCACAGAAACTATGGCTAATAATGGCTCTTTAGGAGGAGGTTTCTGAGCGACCTGCGAAGCGGGCGAAAAGGGGCGGTCGTAAAGTCATCAAATCAGCAGCAACCGTCACAGATGAGCCCTTCGACCCTGAAATCAAAACCATTGAGCTTGCAGAGTCGGTCAGTCGTCGCAAGTCAGGAGGCAATGCAAACCAGTGGTCCGATGAAGACAAGAGTACGTGTATCAGTTATTGCATTTGCTCCTTCCGTTGACACTTTCATCAGGTCTTTTCTTGGCTCTTCTCGCCCAACATGGTGACGATTTCAAGCGCATTGCAGCCTCGATGCCGAACAAGACCACTAGCCAAGTCAGCAATTATTACAAAGCGAATTGTGATGAGCTCAGTCTCGAGAAAATTGTAGCTGGAGCACCTAAACGTTCGCCAACACCAGATGCGTTCGATGATGTACCGGAGGCGCCCACACCCACCACTGCTGAAACGCCTACCACAGAAGCTCCTGACGAGCCAATGTCATCGCTCGCCCCGGACCCCTTTCAGACCGACAGACTACCTACTCCTCGTTACCCAGAACCTGCAGCGCAGGAGACAAGTTCAAAGGCACCTGCAACGTGGCAACCTCCCCCTCCCCGCCCGCTCTCGCCACCGCTTCCTACTAGTCATGTTCGGGGTTATTACCCCATGAACCATCGTCCGGCCTCCTATTACCCTTCTCATCCTCACCCAATGCCCACGCCAGCTTACGCACCGCCTGTGCCGTATACTTACCCTCCATATTCTACCTCCCATTATCCCCAATACGATCCTTACCACCGGCTCCCACCCTATTCGATGCCTGATCCCAGTCGCCGCATGCCGATGCCGATACGGGCACGAGAGAATACGTATCCTGTTTTGCCGCAGCCTGGCCAGCCTCCTTATCATTATTCATTGGAACCATAACTATCATAATAATACGTTTCTAATATGTCCACTCGCTATTCGTGACATTTTCAATTCTTAGGCTTTTTCGCCAGTCCCACATCCATTTTTAGACCTGTAGCACCGTACCTTAACGACCTTCATGCGGCTATAATGCTCGCACGGTTATATACGTCGTACTTATACTTATGATGTGTACTATTAACTTTACATTTTACAGAACGACGACATTGGGATAAGCGAACGATGCGGGTTGTGTCATAAGCGCAAATCGCATCATGGTTATCCTAGGGACAAGTGTTGAGATTTCGAGATAGGTAGAAATGTGTTGAAGAGAGAAATCCGACGAGCCAAGAAATCCGATGGACTGAAGTTTGCGATTCTGAGGTGAGAGTTGGAAACTTTCGCCTCGCGTTCTTGTAATTACTCGAAATTGAACGTTTGAACTCACACCATGATATTCTCGGGACTCGAATCGACTCCAGAACGGACATATGCCGTACAAGTATGGCTTTGAATTATCAATGATTCATCATCGTCAGCGAGGGATCCGTGGTGGTACTACATGGCCGCATGTTGGCGCGAGTGACAGCATGGAAGGTGGAGGCGGGGATACAGAATGAGGGGCGGTGTCTAGGTATTTTGACGAAAGAGCTGCTCCAGCGGAGCAGAGTGGACAATTCCAAGACAATTCCTCCTATACTTCATAAAGCTGACGAAAGTTGTGGCGTCGGTGTACAAATGGGTCAATGTCTCGAAGAACAGCCTCACTTAAAGAACAGCCTCGGTGGAAGTTTGCGACAGATCCGTGGAGATGTTAATATTCAGAAGGTCTACTGTCGGGCTCATAGTGTGTTAGCAGAACAATAAAGAGAAGACAATGTCAACTGAGAGTTGAACGTTGAAGCTTGAAGATTGACCAACGGAATATCCAGTTTACTGACGGCATTACTTTATGTTGATATCAAATAACGCTTCGCGACGCAAAAACGTTCGTAAGACTCTATTATTTCCCCCGACGACCGACTACCGCAATCCTCATCTCATTCAACATACTTTAATCAAGGCATTACTGCAAACTACGTGGCTTTTGGTCACCTGTCTGTTTGACCCACATGAATTATCATCACTAGGAGACCAGGCAATGTTTGTGGCGTGTAATATAGGAGACTGACCCACTTTCAAGAAATCCATAAAAGAGGGTACGGTTTCCCGCAATTTTCCAGAGCATCGCGGCATCCTAACAACCTTCACAACTACTGCCAGAAATCTAACCACCTCTACAACTACCAGCATGTTCCTCACCTCGATTGAAACTCCCGCATCTCGCCCCCACCCAACTCTTACACCCCCTCGACGCCGCCTTTCCCTTCTTGAAAGAATGGATTCCATCGGCGACAAAATAACCTCAGAATATTACACAAGCACCACCGCCCTTTGGAATGATATCCTTTACGACGGCGGCGACTCTAGATCTTCGACCCCTAAAACTAAAATGCCATCCAACACCGAAAGGGGTCAACGATCTGCCACCTCTGCATCTTCATCTCAGCGATCAGTCCCTTCACCAGTTCATGCTGGGAAATATCACCACCAGCGCGGATCTCCATCTGAATCTGCCCAGGCTGCGAACCATCACCACCAGAGAGAATCACCTGCATCATCCCAACGCTCTAGCCCCTGCGTCCCTTCTCACACCGCTGAGTCCGCCCCATCATCCACACCGTCATCCCATTCAAAGTTGAGGTGGTTGAGAAACAAAGTAAAGGGTTCATTCAACCGTCATGTCTTGTAAATACGAGCGTACTACAACCACATTTTCAATCTTACCATGAAATTACTGGTTTCTATGTAAATACCATCTATTCTATGAACATTCACAATTATTTTGCTATGTCAGTGAGCGCGTTTGTCTGACAACTTACAGAAGCCTTCGCGTCCAACACCGCGCGACAATTCCTCTAATGGGTCAAGTCCAAGCCGGGTCGTAGGATTACTCCTACAACTCATTAATTAGTAGTATTGCCACAAATCTGCCCATGTAAACAGTAACACTTCCTTCATTTGTCGTTATGTCTTCGTGACTTTGTGTAACATAGTGTCCTTGTCTCCAAGCAAGGCAGAGCCAAACGAGCTTGTATCCATAAAAAGAGCACTCGATCTTGCTCAAAGTTGCTCCGGATTTTAGGCAATGGACTCAGAGGTCATAGATCTATTGCATACCTTGGCAGAAATGACGCGATTTTGATGCACCTTGCTAGATTTTGTTTACTTTCACAATTGATTGAGGTTGGACCACTCGAGCAAGGATATGTGTATTGTCATCGACGACCTTCCACCATGATAATATGGTAGCCAAAATTAGTTTTGACAAGAGAAGAAACGATAGGTTTGTCGACCGTCGATGGTGTAAGAGCAAAAGCAGCTTCTTGGAAGGGACCCACCATGCTCCCTCTCACCATCCATCCCAAACTTCCTCCAGCTGTACACGAGTGTCGATATTGAATGGTGTTGCACCAATGCGATGGGGTTGCGACTCACCTTTTGCCTTATCTTCAGAGTACTCTTGGGCGACTTTGTTGAATGCCTGGCCCTCCTGAGCAGAAATTTATTAGTTGGTTTGTGTCGGATCAGAGAAAATACTGAACTTGTATCTTCTGCAGAGCCTCTGTCGCCTTTGAATGTTTTTCGCACAGGATATGGCGAACGTTAACAGCGGTTGCAGCCTTTAGGGTGCCTTTACCACCCTTTCCATTGTACTGGTGTCAATTGCCCATAGAATACACAACGTGAACCACTGGCACCTTCGCCGTACTTTCACCTGCATCTTCTGCTCCCTTTCCTTTTTTCTCTGAGACTTTCTTGTTGTCACCTTTCTTGCCCATTTTGTGAGTCTTGCTGAGAGAGTGGTGAAGGCTCACAACCAATAGTGTCTGCCCGATTGATCACAAATCACATGACCACATAAAGGCCGATTTGAAACCTGCCAAAAGTTTTCGGCTGACTGCTACTAGTAAACACCTCTGCTTTCCATCATACCCTGTGCTCCGTCGACACATAATGGCGGACAAGATCACTCGTATAGCCATTGTCGACGCGAACAGGTGTAAACCGAAGCGATGTGCGCAGGAATGCAAGAAGGTACGACACGAGAGATCAGTTCAGCCGATATCTGAACTAATCGCGAGCCCAGTCATGTCCTGTCGTAAAAATGGGTTCGCTCTCTCGTTTGAATCTAGGATCCTCGATAATTTATCTGTGATCGACAGGGAAATTATGTATCGAAGTGAAACCGACAGACAAGATATCATTCATCTCCGAATTCCTATGCATTGGATGTGGTATCTGTGTGAAGAAGTAAGCATCAACCGTCAAAATTCCACACCATATGCTTAAGTTCAATCCAGATGCCCATTTGAAGCCATCGCTATTATCAACCTACCAACGAATCTAGAATCCGAAGTCACGCATCGATACACCGCGAATTCCTTCAAACTACATCGTCTTCCTACACCACGGCCGGGCCAAGTCCTTGGTCTTGTGGGAACTAATGGTATTGGGAAAAGTACTGCTCTGAAGATCTTGGCAGGAAAGCAGAAACCAAATCTCGGTCGCTATGACGTGCGTTTGAATTATCACTAGTCTGACTCGGCTCATTCACGCTCCTGCAGGACCCACCAGATTGGCAAGAGATCCTCAAATATTTCCGTGGCTCCGAACTCCAAAACTATTTCACAAAAGTACTCGAGGACAACTTGAAGGCCCTCATCAAGCCGCAATATGTTGACCATATCCCGCGCGCGATTAAGGGAAAGATGACCGTTTCGCAGATGTTAGACTCCAAGCTCGAACGCAATAACAAAGAGGAGATGTGTGATGTTTTAGAGTTGAAGAATGTCCTGGATCGAGAGGTTAGTCAGTTGTCTGGTGGGGAGCTTCAACGATTTGCCATTGCGATGTCGTGCATTCAGCATGCAGATGTGTAGGTCGCCCATTTATCTCGTTGTCTTACCTCTCTGACTTCCTGAAAGATACATGTTCGACGAGCCTTCCAGTTACCTGGATATCAAACAGCGATTAAAGGCTGCTGAAGTTATTCGATCACTCCTGACTCCTGATCGTTATGTCGTAGCTGTCGAGCACGACTTGTCGGTGCTTGACTATCTATCTGACTTCATATGCTGTCTGTACGGGAAGCCTTCGATGTACGGTGTTGTAACCATGCCGTACTCCGTCCGGGAAGGTGGTGTCGAAGTTGATTCTTTCGACCTGTTTGCATGCTGATCTCCTTGTCAGGTATCAACATCTTCCTGGATGGCTTCATACCAACGGAAAATCTAAGATTCCGTGAGGAATCGCTCTCTTTCAAGATGGTCGAGACTGCCGAGGAGATTATCGTCGACAAGACAAGACATTATACCTATCCCGCAATGACCAAGACTCTCGGCAACTTTAAGCTCACCGTCGAGGCAGGAAGCTTCACCGACTCTGAGATCATCGTCATGTTGGGTGAGAATGGTACCGGAAAGACTACCTTTGTACGCCTTCTCGCAGGTGATACACCTGATGTCGAGACGGACAAGCAAACACTTTCAGTCTCGCTGAAGCCCCAAACTATTTCGCCCAAGTTTCCAGGCACCGTTCGCATGCTGCTTCTGAAGCAGATCAAGGCTGCATTCATGCATCCTCAATTCCAGACCGATGTCCTCAAGCCTATGAATCTAGATAACATCATGGACCAGGAAGTCAAGACGTTGTCTGGAGGAGAGCTCCAACGTGTGGCTATTGTTCTTGCGCTAGGTATGACAGTTCCCCGCTCGATCTCTTTGCATCAATGAAAGAGCGCTTTAGGAAAACCCAACGTCTCTGTTTATCTACTCGACGAGCCTTCCAGTTTCCTTGATTCAGAACAACGTATCATCGCCAGTAAGGTCATCAAACGGTATGACAGATATTGTCTCTAGCAATCGCGCTGCTTATAATACCATGCCCATAGATTCATCCTCCATGCGAAGAAGACCGCTTTCGTCATTGAGCACGATTTCATTATGGCGACGTACCTTGCTGATCGTGTCATTGTCTTCGAAGGAACACCTGCTATTGCAGCGACAGCAACTCCGTATGTCGTCCTATCCACTTTATACATGATATCATCCAACTTTCACATCCTTCCTAGACCTCAGACCTTGCTTTCTGGCATGAACAGGTTCTTGGCCTCGCTTGAGATCACATTCAGACGCGACCCTACCAACTTCCGGCCAAGAGTTAACAAGCTCAACAGTGTCAAGGATAGGGAACAGAAGAGTAAGACCTCGTCTTTGTTCTGTATCATTGAAGCTGACAATCTTGTTCTTCTTTCAGCCACTGGTAATTACTTCTTCCTCGAGGAGTAGATACTGGATTCCATGTATATGTAGCAACTTTTAGTTGGGTAAGAGGAGTTGTATACAAAATGAGATATATTACAGGAGTTTACGCACCTAAGAGATCTTGAGTAGGCTTGGATAAGTATTTGAGGGAGCTCAGAGTCGATGCTCTTGAAGCTACTTGCGGCTCGTCACCTCGCCACCTACCCAGCAACCCACTTCTCTTCAGCTTAGTCTCGCGCGGCTCGGTTCACTCCTGGGTGGTCTTTCAGTGAGATGTCAAAAGATGACAGTATCAATCGAGTGAGGGGAGAAGCAAAGAATTACCGACCGATTCTAATTCACTCGTAGCCATTACAATGAGCGAGTCTCGAGCTCGATTGATCAATCAGGTACCAGTACTAGTCTAGTCGAAATCTCTCAATTCACCTTACCACCATGCAGCCCGCCCAGCAACTTAGAGCCTAATTCCACGCCTCCGAGTCCCGTACGCTCTTGCCGAGGCTTCTAACGAGCTCACTAGCTGGCTCAGAGTGTGGACTCACATGCGTGCGCATGCATGCCGATGAGATGTCGTAGTTCTCAACAAGGAGAGATTGCAATCATCAGAGATGACTCCGAACCTATCGTGTCTGGGCCGACGTTATAAAAGAAATTGAAATAGCCACGGTACTTACAACTACGTAGTAAGAAAACCGCTAGATAAGCAGCTACGTTCGACTTGACCAATCTCTTTACCACTTCTTCCAGTCATTTTTTGGATCCTCAGATATGAGGTACTGACCCACTTCTCTGGTCCCTACTACCTTTTGCACAATGTCTATTGTTTTCTCAAGCAGCTCCTTATTGAACCCGGCACTTGATTGCCCGGACCTCGCCAGATTAACCGTGAAGAAGGGCCAAAAGAACTGGCGTGGAAAGAGCTTCTCAACCGGTTCTCCAAGACCTTGTTGTATTTCCACCCGCATGGTAATCAACATGGAAAATAGACGGAAGCAGAGCTCGTGAACTTTTAACATATTCAAGTTGACCATAGGGCCATTGAACCCTGGACCGGGTGTATCTCCAATTTCGGACTCAACAAATGACTGCACACGGATCAAGGGGTGTTCATTGCTGTCATTCAGCTGGAGCGCAGAATGGGGTGACGACTCGTTGAACAAAAATCCGCTGCAGTGAAATTCCCAAACCGGGCTGTCAGGGGGAATCACGGCTGGGCCGTTAGGAATTTTTTTTTTCTCTCCGTTCGCTCCAGTCATAATGTCGAAATTTTCAGCGAACCTCTCGGTCGGAGGGTTCCCCGAGAATACCTTGAATCCGTAGACCTCGATTAGATGGTCCATCAGCAGAACACATTTTTTGCTTTTTGTCTCGTCCTTGTCCTTAGTCTCTGTGACCGCTTTGGGTTTGGGAACGTGGCCCAACTGCTTAAGCATGTTCCATAGATGCATCGCGCTTGTCATGAACATGGCTTGGTAGGCAGAGTCAAGGCTCAACATATAACTGTCCATCATGGCGTCAACCATGGCATTTGCGGTGTACCATGGGTTGAAATACCACATCGAGTCTGCTTGACATGATGATTTGCTAATCTTATCCCATCCATGGTGGACTTTGACCAGAGAGACACAGTCCTCCACTAGCATTCTGGCCACGCTTTGACCAACCATTGGAGCGAGAGCCTTCTGTTCACTCATGTCATTGTCATACTCGACTCCATCGTTGATAAAGGCACGGATCTGATAGATGATGCCGTGTCCTAGCCTCCTCATCGCGTTCACATCATCTTGAAGGACCCTTCGACGTGCGTGGACAGTGTCCAACATGACCTGGCATGAAAAGAGAAGAGACCATGTTTGTGGATGTGAGTCGTCCGTCAGATACGATTTGAGGTCTCTGACAAACCCGAAGTCGCCATAGAAGTAGCCAGGCCGCGAGATGGATGTGTTGTACTTGTACATGGCATAGATGTTGGGTAGCCAAGTACATACTATGAGCATATCTTCCCGAACCTTTTCTGTAGGAGGCATCGACTCCCTGTAGGCAAGAGGGTCGTACTTTCCACCCAGGCCGTTTTTTAGAATAGGAGCTATCTGCTTCAGAATGTCGGCATAGGCATTCAAGGCGATGAAGGCGTGCCCTAACGACTTGTCATTCACAGAATAAAAATTCTCTATAGTTGCCCGATAAAGTTGCATGAGCTGCTGCATGAGCCCAGAAGAGAGCATAGATTGGGTTTTCTGAATATTTTTGAACTGGGGAAAATCGGAAGTAAAATCGTGTTCGAGTTCTTTCACCATAACCACTGCGTGATTGGTAACGTACGATGCGGTGATTTGGGACGTTTTACCAAGTGGTATGTATCACCGTCCTCCATATGGAAGCGATATGTTTACGGATTCGATCGACGTCGAACATGAAACACTGTAAAGCCAGCCATTCATCGTCAGGATCAGTATTTTTTCCTTTAACAGGGCGCTTGCCATACGGGTGCACCTCGTAAGCCTCGAGAGGATACCCCTTAACTTTTGGCTTGCTCTTTGGGCGTAAGGCGTCTCGAACCCACTCGCTCTCTCCGTCATCCGGCTCTGCTGATGAGCTGGACAAAGCAGCTTCCTCTTCCCGTAGTATCAAGCGGGATATGCGGTGTACGTCTATTGTGAATTTAAGATTGTCATCGCTTGCTATAGTGGGGCCTGCCACGTTCTCTTCCCCACTCTGCGTTCGATATGCTTGGTCTAAAACCTCCAGAGCTTCCTGATAGAGCTCGATAACTCTTCTGTGCGACTCAATCCTAGTCCAGTCATCTGGACTGATTGAGTAAAGACTAGCAATCGCTTTCCTCTGTTTGAGTGTCAGTCAATAGAGTGAGCAGGGATTTTGGGATTGTTGCGCCGCCAGACACAATGTCGTGGACGAGTGCCGTGAACGTTTCAAATGTGTAGGGAGGTGCGGGGACATCGTTGGTCTCGGACTGCTGTGGTTTCCCAGAGCGCCGTGATTGGGCTTTGGGTTTCTTTTTGCCGCCAGATGGAGGCTGTGCTTGGGCTAATTCCACATGCTTCCGAGAAACGATCGTGTGAACCCAACGATGAATTACACGACAGTTGCGTTTATGTAGATGGTAGGTGTTTGGGATGCGCTCTGGAAGGACGACTTTCTTATAGCCTGCTGCTGCGGCAGACATCTAGTACTAATTAGCTGTTCTAGCTTTAAGGCCGATCTACTTAGTATGTAGTACGATGATGAACCTAGCATGAAGGCATGAAGGTATCATGTCACACAGCTGTTCAAACGTTGGATTTTTTTTGGGCATACCTCGGCCTCGGCGACACAGAAAGAAAGTTAGGAAAGAAAGAGCTGGGCCTGAGAAAATCGGACTAGCAATGGTGTTAAGAAGGTCTTCGCCCACGTTTCATTGACCTTGACAGCAAAGATGGGCAAACAACATATGCAGAAGCAAGGACCCTGATTGAGCCCAGAACCCAGTGGGCTGCTCGGAGACCTTTTTTACCCATTGCCTGTCTCCAGCGGCATTGAAATACAAATTTGGTTTCTTGGACGGCCATGGCCATAGCCAAAGGTAAGGACCATGACCAGAAAATGCGTTCCACATCTTTCCACATACGTGTGTCATGTGACGTTGAGAGCATTGACGTCGATGAAAGTAAGTACACAAGAACTGTCCAAAAAATGTTGATATAAGTAGGATACATTGCCTGTGTCAGTCGTTGATAGCAATAATCGTGAACGCCTATATATACATAGAACGATTCTAGTCCAATCTTACACTTCATTTCTCAAGATGATACTAAAACAATTCTCGCAGTAGGGTTCGCCTGCTCTCTCAAAGAACGAAGGGTCTTCAAATGGCCGTTGACATCCCTACATAAAGGTGAGTTGATGTTGCTCCTGCTGGCTCAAAAGACAACGAACCTTGCACACGAAGCATGACCAGCACCACTTGCCTCCGAGCGCCTCAACGGCTTGGTCACGGTCGCGAATGCTGCGTTTACATCGCTTGCACTTCGGGAGCCTCAGACGCACATGGCATGCCTCGCAGTATGGATGCCCGCGATACACCGTGAACCCAACATCGTCCGATGCAAAGTCACCATCCCCCCTTACTGTCAATTCACCTGCACATAAGGACAGGGTCAGATTGAAGTTGGAGCGATTCTGCTGGATGAGTAACAACGTACCAGTCCGAGACGACGGGTGATCGATTGAAGGCGCGAGGAAGGGGTCTCCACATTCGGCGCAGAAGAAGTGCTGCTCGTGATAAGCGCGCTTTCCGAGTGCGGGATCATCAAGGCTAATGAATCGTTCCTCGTA
Source organism: Termitomyces sp. K1Ag (assembly GCA_017657315.1). NCBI lineage: Eukaryota > Fungi > Basidiomycota > Agaricomycetes > Agaricales > Lyophyllaceae > Termitomyces > Termitomyces sp. K1Ag. The sequence goes on along the minus strand of JAGGAR010000068.1, from coordinate 23,658 downwards.
AATAGGTGTTTTGCAGGAGTAACATTTTGGAGCAAAGTTCTAAAGGAATAAGGAGATAGTACTAAATGAGATGGAATAATTTGGAACCGGGATAGGAACGCACCTCATGGTAGTCCAGATGACAATATGCCTTCCCTTCCCACTCATACGAACTAACATGTTCCAGCAACTCACCACACACCGTACAGCGGAAGCATGCCGGATGCCAGCGCTGTCTCATTGCATTTACAATACGCCCAACAATGCCCTCACCACACCCGCCGCACCTCAAACCCCCACGGTGCGTAATAACTTGCTGACCCGAACCCGAGCTTGAACTGTGCATAGCCTCACGTCCTCCTCCGGGCCCAGAAACACTGATTCCAGGCACCTCGTACACTTTCACCTTCGGGCCTTGTCGTGGTTGCTCCCTGGCGTCGCGCACGTTGATTTGCGGGACACCGGAAATGTTGATCTCTGGTACATCCTGGATGCTGATCTGCGGGACTCCCTGGACGCTAATTTGTGGAACATTGATCTGTGGAACGCCTTGGACATTGATTTGTTGTGGAATTCCCTGGACATTAATCCTAGGTCCTTCGTCTTCCTCCTCTTCCTCAGAGTGAATATTAATCAACGGCACAGGTACAGGGGAATGCACAACATGTCCCTGCTTATGTCCACGTTCACTCTCACCCTCGCTCTCGCTTTCCATTCGCTCAAGATCCGCTTTGCGGTCGCGACCGCCCCTAGGAGCCGGGGACTCAATGGAGATACTGGGGATGGTCGGGCTGAAGTCCTGGTGTGGCTGAGGCTGAGAGCGAGACCGCTGAGGACGCTGGAATTGCTGCGAGTGTTGAGGTCGAGGCTCGCGAGGTTGGTGCTGCTGGTCCTTTCCTGGTGTTTTTGGAAGCTCCCGCCCACGCCCGAACGACCGTGAACGCTGCAAACCCTGAGAGCTAGTCCCGTTCCCATCCTCTTGTTTAAGAGGCGTGCGGTAAATCTGAGATTGTGGCCGGGTGCTCATGGGGGGAGGTTGCTGTCGAGGTGTAGTTGGGGGATAGATTTGCGATTGCGGCCTTCGCTGAGAGGATTGGGTTGGCGTCGTTTGTGATTGACCGCCTGGTGTTGGGAGCGCACGCTTCCCTGGAGTTTGCGGCACGTGTGAAGTAGATGGCTGCGCCGACGACGAACTATTTCCTTGGGTATGCTGCGATATAAAAGCTGAACGAGGGGGAGGGGTATCGTCCAAATTCAAATTGTAACTTCGCTTTGTCGGTGTTGACTGTGCCATCCCCATCATAGGCGGCCGTGGAAGGCCAATTGCAGAATCAGAGCCCCTGTCGCTGCCAGAGGTTGCAAGTCGCATTGTCATGCTCTGCGTAGTCTGTTTCTGTTTAGACCAGCCCATCTGGAAACCAGAGCCCGAAGAGGATGAAGAAGTCATCGCTCTAGGTCCATCACTCCCAACCATGGCGGGCGGCTGTGGCATTGGGCCAGGATGTGGAAAAGTAGATGAGGCAGTATTGCGTAAAGGAAGATCCAGAATACCGTATTTTGGGCTTGGGGGAGCTTTTCCGGTTGATCTTGTAGATTCAGCCTCTGACTCTGAGTATTCTGTCGTTTGCTCATCCTCTCCTTCTTCGTCTTCGTCTTCGTCCCCGTCATCCTCATCCCCTTCACTTTCGTCTTCTTGCTCACTAACAGTCTGGTCGGTGCGGTATGTCCATTGAGGTTGAGTTACAGTTGATGGGGGTTTTGGCTTTGGCTTTGGGTGAGAGGGAATAGGTGGGGGAGGAGCAGACTGAATCGGGTATTGTGTCTGACGCTGTTGCTGAGATCGAGCAGGCTGCTGGCCCGAAGGTTTGAATTGCGGTGGCTGTGAGCGTTGGGGCTGTTGTTGCTGTGGTTGCGGTTGTTGACGGTGGAAGTGAGCCTGTTGCTCAACAGGATTTGGTGGCGGCGTCGGTAACAGCGGAGGAAGTACGTCAGGAAGCGTGCGTTTCCATGCTGGAAGCACCTTACCGCCCGGAACAAGTGACTTTGGCACTGTCGCAGGTTCAATACCGGCAAGCTCAGATTTGAGCTTCGATAAGGAAGAAGATGCAAATGTACTAGTACTTGCTCGAGATTCTGCCTTAAATGGAACAGGATTGGTACTGGTGTCAGCAACAGCACGGACAAGGGATCCGCGGACAGGTGAACCAGAAAACGAGTCTGCTGAAAGGGAGGAGACAGAAGAAGGTGATGATGGGGATGAATGGGTGGATGATCCGAGGTTAGAGAAAGAGATGGGGGCAATAGAAAACTTGGGTGGGCTCGCACGGCCACGTTTAGGTGATTCTACAATGCTGGTAAAGGGCTTTGTGGGACTCGGTGGTAGGGACCATGATGCAGATGTTAGTTTTTTATCAGCTATATTCGAGTCAGATTTTCTGGAAGAGGGCCCTGGAGTGGGCGCAGGTAATGGTCTTGAGCGCGTAGGAGATGTAGATCCTGGCCTGGGTTGAGGAAGTGGTCGTCGTTGAGACTGGGTAGGCGCTGATGCTGCTCCAGGCTGCTGAGGGCCTGCCCATGCAGCAAAGGGGTCCTGTTTCACGTGATCGGGATATGAATACTGAGTTGGAGGCAGTTGCACCTGCTGTGGCGGAGGAGGTGCCTGATAATGCACCAACTGTTGCTGGCTGGGGTGTACAGTAGGTGGCCGCTGCTGAATTTGCAATTGCGCTACCTGCTGCTGAAAATAATGACCAGGCTGTACAGCTTGTTGCTGCAAGCTCTGTAACCGCTGTTGGACCAATGACGGGTTTTGTTGTTGATGCTGGGCCTGAACAAGCGCCAATCGCTGCTGGACTTGAGAGCCTCCTTGTGGTTGGGGAGCGCCAAGCTGTTGGTATATGTTCTGTGGCTGGTAATACTGAGGCTGTGGGTAGTAATTGTGAGCCATCCCTTGCAGCGACGATTCAGCGCTCAGACGACAGCAACCGTGACTGAGGAAGATCGAAAACGCGATCGTTCAATTCATCACGTGACCAGAGCGGATCCATTTTTAGCACGATCATGATCAGCCTACGGTTGCTCCTCCACTTGCAACACGGTTTATAACCCAGTTATTTCGATATTCTTTCCTTCGCAATGTCTTTCTTTGGGTTCGGTCTTGCGTATTCTTCGGACGAGTTTTTCCAATCTGACATGACAATCCAGACGGAATCGGGCTCCTCGTAAGAGATCACCAACTCCAACGCGCAATCCCAATGTTCCTACACGAAAGGATTCATTTCTGGGAACTTCATCCGAACCCTCTTCCCCTGTCGGTGCAAAACCTCTCTATCTGTCAAGCCCCTTCGCAGATGCTGCGCTCGTGAAGGGAAATTTCAAGACCATTGTTATGTTACCCAAATACGTGGACATCACGGAGTGGGTGGCTGTTAATAGTGCGTAATCATGCCAAAACCCTTTGAGTCTTTTCATTGTAGAGCCATGTAGTATTTGACTTCTACACCAACCTGAACGAATTCTATGGAGTGCTCACAGAGGTTTGCACGCAACATAATTGTCCGACTATGTCTGGGGGCTCGACGTACGTGATCCCATGCTTAGACTTGCACTGCACTCACTCTTGCTATACAGATTGAACTACGTTTGGGCAAATCCGGGTGGCAAGCAGATAGCACTCCCCGCACCAACCTACATTGATACCGTGCTGTCATCGATACAAAATCTCCTCGAAGACGAGAATGTCTTCCCTACGAAATCCAGTACATATCTCATAGTCTATCTTTTCAAGCTATTGCTCAAATGACGCACAGATCAGCCCTTCAATCCTGCTTTCCCTTCAACGGTCAAACATATATACCGTCAACTCTTACGCGTCTTCGCGCACATATACCATGCACATTTCCATCATCTCCTCCATCTCCGTGCTGAGCCGCACTTCAACTCCCTCTTTGCACACTTTTTGGCTTTTGGACGTGAGTATGAATTGCTGGATGTGAAGGATATCAGAGGCGACCCTAGCGCGCCTGTCGGGGTGGGATTGCTATGGGAGCGATGGAAGGAGTCGGGGATATTGGCGTAAATCTCGTATTTGTAACGTTATCTTTCAACTTGACATGTGTACCACTTACATCCCCTTGCCCATGTAGCATATACCCATCAACTTCAAGTGCTCAAGTGTCACTCCTCCGCATGTATGTATCACTATCGGCGTGAATGAATCCAGGACGTGTCAGTGTTACCCGTTCCATTAAGGCAACATATGTTTCCACATTGACAATAATCGCACAACACAATGATTTTTCATGCCGATTTGAGAATGAAACGTACATCAGAGTGGAAAGTACCACTTCATCTATGTAACTTTCCAAACCGGCTTCGCAGTTGCCAATGATGGCGATCAAAAGAAGTTGCTTAGTAATGTGGATGGACGGTGCTGATTGGATGTTGATGCTAAACACTGCTTCCTTGATCTGATGCATATGTCCTGTCCCGATGGCTTTCACTGCTGAAGACAACCGCAAGCCGGGCTTCGTACATGTTCTTCTCATAACGACTGGAAGCGTCGCCTCGATCAAGGCCTCATTGATTGTCAAAGAACTTCTGGCGGTTCGTCATACCATGGTCCTATCAAACCCATCTTGACGTTCTCTCAGTATCAAAATGTTAAGATTGAAGTGGTTGCGACGAAGCCTTCGCTAGCCTTTTACACCAAAAGCGATATTAGTGACGCAGGATCAAGAGTGTGGACGGATGAAGATGAGTGGGCAGTATGGCAACATTCTCATGAACGGCATCTTGGATGACTAAGTGTGTGCAGAAGGAAGACTTCAAAATAGGTGATCCCATCCTTCATATTGAGCTCCGTCGATGGGCGGATATTGTACTAGTCGCACCGTGCTCTGCAAATACGCTGTCGAAGATTGCCTATGGGACATGTGATAACCTTGCGGTACTCCATACCTTTTACTTGATTCCTTTCAATCTTACCCATAACTTAGACCTCGCTTATGCGTGCGCTTTCTCCTACAACCCCAACATACATATTTCCCGCCATGAATACCCTCATGTATGAACACCCACTTACCGCCGAACATCTTCGCATCGTCCGTGATGTCGTTCGCTACAATGTTGTTGGACCCATTGGCAAGACCTTAGCTTGTGGTGATATAGGTGCGTGGTTTCGGTTCACGCGAGCATGATTAAAGCCCACACCCCAAAGGCATGGGAGCGATGACTGAATGGCGAGATATTGTTAAAATAGTTGTAGATCGCTTTAGCCTCGTCAAGAGGACTGAATAATAGGTATCCAACATCCATCGATTCAAATGCCGCTACTCTTTGTTCGTTGATCTTAGCGATCCTCCAAATCCCTCTCAGAGGTTAGGGAGTAGATTGCATATATTGATCATGGAAACAAAATTACATTCCTAGAATACTATACTAGGTTCCTTAGGTGAGTCATTCTCGGAATATATAACTGCTGTAATTCTTCCTATACTCCATCCAATCATGATCACTTTCAAGGAAGGAAACGGGAGGAGTCGTTGTACCATTGCTTCTATTACCCGCTTCGTCGAGGATCTCAGCCATTCGAATGACTCTGCCGCGTGCATGTCGCTGATGCTGCTGTGCCAGGTACTCGGTCCCTGTCGCTTGCATCAAAAGCTTCATACGCTCCTTCGATTTCGGCTCATTCGGATCCGACTCCTTCTCATCGTTCTTGAGTTTCGTCTTCAATCCATCTATGATGAACTTGATCTCCATTCTGCCCGTCATGCTGGAAAGCAAAAGAATCGACGGGTTCTCGAGGTGTAGTTCGGCATAGGAGAGAGACTTCTTTTCTTTGGACTTTAAACTGCTCTCCCTCAAAAGTGTGAATCTGCATCCTCGATGTGGCCACTTCAGACGGTGATCGAAGTATAACTGTAGATGATCGGCTAATTTTACCTGGGACGTGGCCCTGCCAGTGAGATTGAAGTTAGACAGCTCCTTTGCGTTCTCCACTACAGCGTCGTGGGATTTGCTCCATTGCGGTTCTTTCACCAGCTCCCCGGTGAAGCAATGCGAGGCGGAGTGGAATAGCGCAAGAAGTTGGAGGTAATGGATGTGACGGAGGAGATCTTCGTAGTCCGAGATCGTGTCCTCAATGGCATTATCACGAGCAGGAGTTGGATGGCCTTTCAAATGTTCACGAGTACGATCCACAAGCCTTGAGAATATCTTCCAAACCTTGACAATCTGATCAAGGAAGGGATATATCTCCGCTATTGGCTCCAATTGAGTAGATTCGAACACCTCAAGGGCCCCTGTAAGCTCCTTTTCTTGCGCCACAATCAGAGCCCATAAACCATTTGTGCTATCAGCATCAGCTGTTTGCACTTCTGCCATGGGCGAAACGTTAGGTAGGCGGAGCTTGGTAACGCCTTCGTGAAGCATTCGAGCATGTTGAAACAGGCGAGAAAGTGCACGCCACAAGATACTGAAAGCATATTGTCCCAGCCGGCGCTTCATAACCCTTGTATCCATTTTTGTAGACAGTTTGAGGTCAGGAGCTCTGGAGATGAAGTCTACAAGGGCTGCAAAAGCAACAGCCATGTGCTCCTCTCCGTCAAAGTAGCCTCTTGGCACAATTCCATCCTCTGGTCGCCTGGTGTAATATTTTTGACTCTCACGAATTTTCTCCGCAACGTGGAGACATGACACTATATGTTCTGCCCGATCCTCCAGCATCATCGATCTGAAATTACCAAATATCCTGGTGAAACGCGAAGGCAAATCGGTGCTGTTCATCAACGACGCGAGGTGACTCTTCTGAACCGAGTTCTGTGATGTACAATGTTCCTTCATGAAATCGAGGAGCTGACCCTTGTTGTCCAGGGTGTTGACAGCTTGTTGCAGTGCCCAGATATCTCGCTCGTCACGTTCAGCAGACTTCTGAGTGGCAGATAAATGGGCAGCCTCCGCGAAGGTGCTGTCAGTATGGATAACGAGGTGCTCGACGGCCCCTAAATAACGTAGGTAGCCTTTTCTGCAAAGATAATTGACACCATGCCGACACCATCTAGATACCGGTGTATTATATGGGCAGTCGCTGTAGAAGAGTGGAAGAAAAGTAAATCCCAAATAGCAGATGCTTAACGCGATGAAGATAATGAGAGAGTAACCTCCAATCAAGGTGTTCACTGGGAAAAGGAAGAGAAATAGTCCACCAAAGAACAGAAACAGAGATGTATGTAGAAGCATAGGAATAGAATCCACCACAGTCTTCAGATTGAAACGACGGAGGCCGCGAAGAAGGTATGTTCGGATACGGCCACGGTCGGCAGGAAGGGTGTGGCTTTCGGTTGTTTGAATGAAATGGCGAGCCCATTGTAAGGCAAGGCATGCAGCGAGGGCACATCCGAGGCAGGAGAGAAGACTGAGGAACCAGAGAAGGTTACATGTGAAATCTGCATAGGTTGGTACGAATGGTGATGCAGAAGAATTCCGAGTTCCATTAATCATCGATTCAACTTGGAGCACGGGGGTATCGGGGAAAAAGGGTACGTTGGTTTCATTGGCAAGTTGTCGAGAGATATGGACCAGTGCCTGGATCATCACAGCTTGTTGTTGCGCCATCGCGGTCTGCTCTAGGGACATTCTAGCCAAGATAGCACGTTCTTGAACGTTCGGATCAGGCTTGAGGTTTTTGTAACTCTCAATAACAAAAGCAGTCATGGTGGCTGAGAAAAGGCCTGCCTACGGGATTAATTGCATTATCGGATGAAACTTGATGAGCAGATTTTGATCGATATAACTCACGAAAACCAAAATAGTATTCATATCTTCTCTGATATTTCGGGACAATGCTTGATCTTCCTTTGTTGCCTCTGTGTTATATGCAGTCCAAATCTTGGCTGTGTTGCCAAAGACTTCGGGACCATCATTATCATCTGGTTCTACAGCGCAGCATGTCAAACAACGCGTTAAAGAAATGGTCATCTACTCACCTTTGCTGTGTTTTCCTAGGCTTGGAGTCATGTCGCTACCAAATTAGACTAACTTGATGGGTGGGAGATATCGATAAAGAACTGTGACAGACACAGCCTGAAAACAACCTAAAATAGTCCCTTCGTCAAGCGCCCAGGTCAGTCGCCGCCACACAAGAAAGGACCTACAATGGCGATGCCACTGTCACCATCTCACAGCATTTCCCGTCACGAGAGTTACCATATAACCGATTGTAAAGAACCCTTAGATGTATCATTGAGAGTACAACTTATCAAGATGATGAGCACCCACCTTGCGACCTTGTTCTTGGATTAATGTTAGTCCTTTGTTTTCCTCTACAAGTTCCCTCCAGGACCAATCCAGGACAAGAAACTACCCTTTAAAGTCAAATACAAGGGCTTGTACCGCTTTTCCCAAACATTTTGGTAACCGTCTCAGGTACAATGGTAGAGGTCGTTTCTTTAGTAGTGACCAACTTATCAAGATGATGAGCACCCACCTTGCGACCTTGTTCTTGGATTAATGTTAGTCCTTTGTTTTCCTCTACAAGTTCCCTCCAGGACCAATCCAGGACAAGAAACTACCCTTTAAAGTCAAATACAAGGGCTTGTACCGCTTTTCCCAAACATTTTGGTAACCGTCTCAGGTACAATGGTAGAGGTCGTTTCTTTAGTAGTGACCAGATTCGGACAAGCCGACAATTTACGAAGTTGGCATTTCACCGGGACGAGAGTCCGATCAAACGTCGACCCGCACCGGCCCGCCAGATCCTTATCACAAGGTCGAGTTGGATCTTTTCCTCATACATATCTTCAACTCAGTCTTGTCCCTCGAGCTCGGGTCTATTATGTCTTCCACAAGGTCCTCGGTACAAAAAACTTCCGATAAACATTTTTTTCTGAATTTTTAATACGTGTAGCCGTAAGCCCAAGATCGTAGTGACCAGGCACCTTGGCCCAGATGTAATGCCTGCACTCGAGGCCAGACACGACCTCGATGTGAGGCGCCATTCATATATCAATATCTGCGACCTGAACTTGACTGATATCAAGGTAGTGGTTTGGCTGGAAGATCGTGTCGTCGATCGCGACTGGCTACTTAAAAACATCTCTGGAGCGTCCGGCGTACTCGTTATGCTCACTGAAAAGGTAATTGTTGCTCCAAAGCTGCTAGAGCACACCTTCTAATGCACTACCTTCAGATTGACAAGGAGTTTCTAGATGCCGGTGTGTCCATACTATTCATTGAGTTAAGCATGAGTTTACCTGCATGGCAGCTGGACCCAATTTGCGCGTTGTTTCAACGATGTCCGTTGGATATGGTCGGTTTGTCGTCTCATGTCATCGTTGAACTTCTTTACATATGCTCTTTAGAGCATGCAAATCTTCCCGAACTTGCTCGACGAGGAATTAGGGTTGGCTATACACCCGATGTTTTAACAGCAGCAGGTAAACGAGATCCTCAAAACCCTTGCCAACCAGAATATATGATGACACTACAAGTTCAGTCGCCGATCTATCGGTCATGCTTGCTCTCATGGCTAGTAGAAATGGGGGCGAGGTTGTCTCCTTAGTACAGGAGAACAAGGTATTTTTCCTTCAAAGTTACCTTCGATCCCTTTCTTACATCGGTATGCAATGCCTTTAAGTGGCCATCCGTGAGTTGGGCACCGTTCGGTTTATGTGGTCCCCAATTGAGCACAACGGATATATCACCGAAACGCACTGTCGGTTTCCTGGGCTTTGGTCGTATTTCACAAGCAACCCTTGCTAGACTGATACCATTTGGTATCACGGATGGGATTTACACCTCAAATCCAACATCCGCACCAACACCGTCTCGTGACGAAGACCTAGCCAAACGCCATGGACTCAACTCCCTTCGGCGTGTTGACATGGATCAGCTCGCCCGTGAAAGTGACGTCTTATTCGTCCTGGCACCTGGAGGGCCATCAACACGTCATCTGGTCAACGAAGAGTTCTTGAAGAAGATGAAAAGCTCGAGCGTCCTTGTGAACACTAGTCGAGGAACGCTGGTGGACTCTGACGCTCTTGCGAAAGCCCTGGAAGAGAAACGGATTTGGGGTGCGGGTTTGGACGTTGTTGAAGGCGAGCCAAATATTCCTGCCGATCATCCCCTGGTTAAGGAGTCTCGGTCAGAAACAGCCCCCGGTATTGGATGAGCATTTACTTACCCAATCTTAGGTGTATCGTATTGCCTCACGTTGGAAGTGCGACGTTTGAGACTCGGCTGGGTATGGCGACTTTAGCTGTTCGAAATTTGCTGGCAGGGGTTGACGGAAAAACGACCCTACCGGCTGAACTAGACTTGAAGAAGAACAAACTGTGATGAGATCGTATGGGATGAATGTAGAAATAGTGTAGAAGTTCATTTATACCAGAATTTAGTGAAGTGGAGTATCTATATACCACATACTCCGAGTCTTGGTATCCGAAAGTCATTGAGACCAGAAAAAATATGTATCATTTTGAACCACAAAACACGACCGATTATTAGAATTTATGACAAATCTTCCTCACAACTATCCTCACCACGACGCGGGCAATCCTGTTGCCGATGCCCCAATCTCAGTCAGTTGAGTCAGGGGATCAAGACTACCCTTGAACTGTGGCAAGAATGACGCGTCCGTGTACGGGCAATGCACAGAAGGCGAGCCCTTATATATCGGGGTGTATGTCACTCCACAGATCTCAAACGGAGTGAGCTCGTCGTAAGATATCTCCACAGAGTTACGCGGGTTCCGGTCGCCTGCTGCAATCCGTTGACGAGCCTAATGCATTGAGGAATCAGTTAGACAATAATATTGACAGAGCGAATGTAGATATCGCCACTGACCTGTGCAACAATTTTAGGATCTGGTTTAAGTTCGAGTAGCCGTTTCGCGAATCGTGCTGCGTGCGCATGATTATTCGCCTTAGTGAACGCTCCAATAGCACTGCGAAGGGCAATCTGCATATGAGGAGGTTGCAGCTCGCACTGTGTGAAGTAAGCAGCGAGCTCAAGGTTACGGCGAATGTTGTCAGCTTCAGCTTCAGCGACACGTCTCCGTTCAAGCTCGATCGAGACACCCAAGAGGTATTCCCGCGCAGCGGTCACAGTTTCTCTCCACTAAGAAAAAGAGGCGCATTAGATGGTATAAAGGACAAGATACGGACTTACCAATTTAGCTTCATCGTCGGAACTGAGGACAACCAATAGAAGCGCTTGAAGGACAGATCGGAAGGTCGCTTGTGCCTCCGCGAGCTTGTTGCCAGAAACGAATCGGTACCCTTCTGCGAGCTCTGAGCGCACAGATTGAAGGGAGCGTGCAGCAACAGGGAGCACACGGCTTGGGGATGACTCCGTGATGTTACGGCGGACATGAAGTTGTAGAGGCGGCAAGGAAGCCACGGGTGAGAGGTATGTATGAGAAGAACGGTATATCGAAATGAAAGTGGGCTTAAGGATGGCAAAGTTGACAACGCCAAACTGGCGGTTGAGAAGCTACACCACGACAAGACATAAGCCGCCCATTTCAATGGGAAAGATGAATAGGTCTTACCTGCATGGCAGTCTCAAACGACCCAGCAGCAACATGATCAGCCGCCAACGGAGAATTACGAACCCAAAGCTCGACCTCGCTGACTCCAGGAGTCGCACCAGCGCCCAACTCCTCGTCTTCAGCCCCCTCCTCATGTGCAGCCGGCACATCAACCTCAAAGTCGTCTCCAGCTTCGAGATCCCATCCACCCTCCTCAGGATTCTCCTCTACATGTTCCTCATCCCTCGCCCAATCGTCCAGCGCTGACGACGCACCGGCTCCTGCGTCGCCGTTGGCATAGCCTGGCTCAGCACCGGCTAGTTTTCCTTCGCGAAGAGCCCGGTCAAAGAAGTTCTCGCCGGCGGAGATGGAGGGCCAATTGGTGTTGGTGGTAGTGGTGATGATGGGCGGCGGGACAAAGGTTGACGAGGGGAAGGTTGGCACGTCGTCGACGTCAGCTTCGGTCAGCCCAGCTGCCTCGAGGATCTCTGCGGCAAGTTCTTCTAGACCATTAGTTTTCGCCGTCAGGTACGCAAGAGGGTCTAGAATTGGTATCTTTGAGTATGTGCTGTTGAGGTAAGGGCGAAACACTTACGGAGCCCAACATCACGCAGAACCGATATCCTCCCCTTCACATCTCCAGCATAAAGCGCGTTATGGAATCGTGACATGGGATCACCACGCGCGTCGGCAATCTTTTGCATCTTCGACAGTTTGTCCGTGCTTCCTGTGGCGAGGTACAAGAACGAGAGCTTGTCGAAATTCTTCATTTGCTGGTACGCCTTTTCAGCAATCTGCACAATATAAAGGTGTCAGTAAGGATAAGGTGAAGGCAATGTCCAAACGCACCTTGTGGTTACCCTGCTTCAACGCCTGCTGCGCCAAACGATCCCAGCACTCTGTCCGATCAATCTCCTTTGCAGTTTCCAATGCAACGTCTAGATTTCCACACTCAATTGCCAACTCGAATCGTGTATTCGTATCTTGCACGAAATGCAAAGCAATCTATCGAACATCAGGACCATCCCCAAAAGAGCACCGACCACAATACGTTACCTCTGGGAATCCCTTCTGCTGAAGGTAAGCGATGATACTCTGACCAAGGAGAGTGGAAGTCTGGATGATATATAGCATCTCTTCGTAATTGTTCTTCAGGAGTGCAAGCTTGAAGCGGTACTCTGTCGGGTCGAACGTGATCGTACGTGGGCGGGCAGAGCGGTCGAGGCAGTGGACAGTCTTGCCCTTAACTCTTGTGAGGTAGACGGGGTTGTCGAGGGTGCAGATCACGCCATGGTCACTGAAGAAGACTCGGTCAGTCATTGAAGGTCGATGGAAAGAGATTCATCATACCCTTGAGGCAGACAGTATTTGACATGGTTGAGTGTCGAGTAAATGAAGACGCCTGAGTCATCCCATGCTCCAGACTTGATGCGGATGGTTTCGTGGATAAAGCTATGGGACGAAAAGTTTTTGTTTGCAATGGTGATAGCTGTAAAAGGTTTATGAAAAACTGTTGCTCAGAGGGATGTTATAGAATCGTACTATGTTTGCCCAGTAAAGCAACGAAAGAGTTGTCGGCACTCCAGACGACGTATTTAACGGGAGGGCTGTTAATTTCTGCCAGGGTCTTGCCCTGCTGGATGTCGTAAAGAACAACTGAGGTTGTTGAGCTGAGAATCAAGCTGGCCGTTCCTCCGTAGAAGATCTCGTTCGTCACGACAGGAGCTTTGATGGTTTTAACAATAGTGTTTGAAAGGTCCCGAATTTCGATCATCTACCCATCCCATCGCTCAAGTGAGTCAAGGATCCTCGCTCCCATTTGACGGGAAACACACCTGTTTAGTCTTGTCAAGGATAGCAAACCTGTTCCTCGCCACAAAGATTGCGCTCTGACCATTCCCCTTCTTTCCGTCCACACTCGAATCCTTCAACTCCCCACCCTGCGTTTGCTGAGGCAAGCTCGCCAACTCATACAACCCATTATCAGAGCTAATCGTGAGGATCACAGCACGTTCCGCCGGGTTGAAGCTCAGCGTTCTCGGGGGGACGTACGGGCTCCCAAACTTGCGCACACTAAGCAGCCCAATATCCGCGCCGGTGTTGATGTCGTACGAGCGCACATACTTGTCGCGGACGTAGTACAGCATGTCTTGGTGCACGGAGAACGCAGGACGTTCGCGCTCGAGCTTGAACACGATGAGACCTGAATCGTGGCCTGCAGCGAAGAGGTTGAGGTTCGGGTGCGCAGCGAGAATCCAGAACCGGTCGTGCTCGCGTCGGAATGTTTGTATCGCGGTACGTTTCGCGAGGTCCCATACGCGTACAGTTTTATCCTCACCACACGACACGATCAGCTCGTGCTTGGGATGGAACAGCGCGCTAGAGACATTGTTAAAGTGCCCGCGACAAGAATCGACCTCCCATGCTTTGGTCTCGCTCATGCGCCAGATCTTGACGACACGGTCGTCCGCGGCGGAGACGATGAGCGGGAGTGTGGGGTGGAACATGGCGGAGTTGACACCGCGATCGTGCCCTTCCAAAACGTACTTGACGGTCGAGAAAGAGTCGAACGTCTCAAAGGTGCCTGGCCCGCTGCTGCCTACGCCTGAGTGGCCGCCTGGGCCGCCACCGCCTGAATGTTGTGAGCCTTTGCGGAGGCCTGAGATGTCCCAAACGCGGACGGTTTGGTCCATCGATGCCGAGACGACGAGATCGTCTTTGGGGTGGAACTGGGCAGACATGACGTAGTGCGAGTGACCGGTGAGAACGGCGATACATTGGCGCGACGTGCTGTTCCAGATACGGATCGTTTGGTCGTCGGAACAGGAGAGCTGTTGGGAGGGTAGGTCATAAGATATGATCTGATATACAGGGACCTACGATCCATGGCATTTCATGGTGGAATTGGACGGTGCGTACGTAGTCGAGATGGCCGTGCAGAGTGAAGAGACAGCGTCGGTTTTGGGGTCGAATATCTGGTTATGCGATGAATGAATGCTGCGGCGTGTCGAATTACTGATTGAACTGACCCCAAACTTTGATTTTGTAGTCGTCGCCTCCTGTCACCAACAAAGCACGACTTGGATGGATAGCAACACCTCTAACGGGACCTATTGGCACGATCAAAGGTCGTTCACGAATATATAAGGCGCGGGTTTGCTCACCCTCGTGTTCCTCGAATCTGTCGACCAAGACTCCCATGCGATAGTTCCACAGCTGAACACTCCCATTGTGCAGCGCAGCGGCTAGCAGAGGCTGAGTCGGGTGAAAAGCAAGCCCTAGAATGCTAGTTAGAGATCGGGAGGGACTCTTAACGTAAAAGTGAAGATACCCTTGACGCGGTTGCTTTTCGACTCAAACTTGGTGAGCATAACAGACATGCTCGGCGAGTTTTGAGGGCTCTAGGTCGTAAGAAAAGCTGTCGACGAGGCTGCAGATTGCAAAGGCACTGAACGCGCTTCAAGGCGGCAGACGTGGCTGCTGAACGTGGGAGAACGACCAGAAGTCACGTTTGCCGGTGGCTGTGCCCCATCCCATCATCTTGAGAGGCAACCATGTCCTCTCCGTCGTCGCCCACGGCGCCCAGTGCTGAGTCGATCAGTGAAAACGCCTCTGTTATCGCGTCTTCTAGTCCTCCAAAATTGATTTCGCCGCCTCCGACAAAATACAAAACCAGGACGCCTTCGCAATCTACTGCATCCTCAGCTCACATGCGACCGCTCTCTGACATCATCGGCGAGAAGTTTCCGCCCTTCGACCACGAAACCAACATCGTGCTGCCGTTCAATAACGAAGTCAGCCGTGATACTGAATTCGAGAAAGGTACGCGGCTTGAGGACTGGATGATCAAATTGAGGATCTGCATGCATATATGCGCGTTTGCGGCGTCATTTCGCGTCAACTAATGATTTTTCTCTTCTATCTTTGCTAGAGCTTGGTTTGATGCTACTTGATGCCATCCTGGAGACGCACGCGTGGGCTGCCGCGCGCCCCAAACACGAAAGCTCACTTGCGGCTCAAAACATCGAGAAGAAGATTGTTTCAGTGATGAACACAGAAAAAGAACAAGGCATGTCTTTGTCACGTCCTCGACTGACTTCATGGTTGTTTGCTGGTATCGCTGGTAGGCAGCATTCTTCCTGCTTTACATTTTGTTTCGTTATCTTGTTCTGTCATCGGAAACGCGTCCCATACTGACCATACTTCTTTCATCTCTCAATCTCATTTGCCTTACAGACAAGACACGCCAGCAGTTGAATCAATTCGTCACTCAGATCAAGGCTGCTCTGTCTGCTCTCACTGGACTTGCTGGCTTATGAGGGGCATGTGTTTTGATGATGGCTCAATGTACCTCTCTGCTTTCGACTCGCACTCCTGTTACAGTATCGAATCGATCAATCCATAATATGTGTTTATCAGTCTGAGTGAGAGGACAGAGACTCAACAAAGACTCAGAGAGCCGGCTGAGAGAAGGGTTTGGTCGCCGCTGACTCAGCATCGGCCTTTGAACCCGGCTCAAGCCGACATCGGCTGCCCACTCCCTTATGCAGGTTTTAAATTTGCTGAAATACAGCGCAGGACTCATAGTATGCTTTACATCCATTAAAGCAATCTTAATAGATCGACTAGCAAGAAACCGGTGATATACTTTCCTATGCCAGGATTTGTTTCGCCGCGCCCGCGATTGGCGAATGCTTTCTATGACGTATCCGGTACCCCGGGCCGATGACCTTTTTTCTCAGACCATCACCTAGTTTATGGGTGTGCTGGGGCTCACGCCTTTCCTCCAAAAAACATGGTACGTATGACGCAATTTCCTCAATTACATTTCAACAACTTACTCGACTCGCAGCCCAGAGGTCATTCAAAAGCTCCCAGACCGTCTCCGAGGGCTAGCTGGTAAGAGAGTCGTGATGTAAGTGGCAAGTCTCTGCCTACGCGTCATCTGGCTCCCTCATCTCACAACGCGCTACGAAATCACAGTGATGGGACACTCATAACACAGCGCTTACACTTTGCCCCAATGCCGCATCCGTACCGCCATGTACAGATGTGGTATAGGCTCGCGAGAGAGTTACAGGAAGCAGGGGTCTCGGCTGTGTGTGTTTTTGACGGGAAGGAGCGCAATACCGCTAAAGCGCGTGAAGTCCGTGTACCTGCCTTTCCGAAGAAGTCTTCTGTCGCTAAAGTGTCCTCTGATGCCAGGTCGCGCGAAGGAGGGAGGCTCAACGAAAAGCCAAGGCGCGTGGCGTGCTGGAGATTGATCGTTCAAAGCGGTTAAAACAACTTTCTGACATCTTGCCGCGCTTTTGGAGTCTCGACGACGCGACGCGGAGACGTACTTCAGATCTTTTACGTCAATTAGCTCCCGACTCAGAGTCAGCAGTGGTAACGCGTCAAGCACCAGCTACCACCCCCACAGGCAGTACACACGACATGCATAAGCCTGCTGAAGGTTTATCACCTTCTAAGGAATCCTCGATGCCTCGTCTTTCAGTCGACGTCGACTTTCTCATGCCTGAGTACCTGGCAGATGAAAGTGTTGGAGCAGACACCCACCTCGTATCAGATTACGTTGATCCCCTCTTACTCGAAGCAGATTCAACGCGCGTCGAGGATTCTCCTACACACATTCCCCCGTACCATCCGTGGTTTCAAGAGCCAAAGACGCCCTTTTATCCAGAGCCGGTCCATTTGTCATCTGACTCTGAACCGGACATGTACACGACTGTTGCGCCTGAGCATATAGACGATTTTCATCCACATCTTAGACTTGAAGACTCGCCATCATCATCATCATCATCATTGACTCACGAGCCCGAATCCGCGTCCTTAAAGGATGGCATCTTGCAATCATCCGAAGGTATTTTCAGTGCACAAAGCACCAACTCACCTGATACCATACCTACACCCCCCTCATTTGAATATACTCTGCCTTCTCAAACCACCCCCACCTCCGAAGACATTCCAAGCCAACTATCCAACCTATATCTCTCATACCGCCAAAGTGTCACCCGCCTCGCCACCCTCTCTGACTCGCTTGATTCTTCCCCCTCTCCAATCCCCAGCGTCGGCGACCCAGACACCCAAGCCGAAATCGTAATGACGAAGGCACAATACCAACTCACACTCGAGGAAGGCCGGTTCTGGGATGCTTTTGCCGCTGAGCCGAGAGAGGCAAAGTTGCCTGATGCACTGAAGAGGTTGTCTCAAAGGAGCGAAGATATGTCAGCTTCATTTGAGAGGAGGATGAATCCACCGACGTCGAGTACATATATTGAGTCCAAAGAGATTTTGGATGCGATGGGTGTGCCGTGTTTGGAGACGTCGGGTGCGTATGAGGCGGAGGCGTTGGCTTCGTCGATGGTCTTGAAAGGGTTTGCGGATTATGTTGTCAGCGAAGATACTGTGCGTTCTTTCGTCTATCCTCTCTGCGTTGCTGTGATGAAATTTTGATCATCCAAATTACACAGGACGTCCTCATCTATGAAGCTCCCCTCGTCCGAAACCTCACAAACAAAAACATACCCCTCACCCTTGTCTCCGGTGCTGAAATCCGCGCCGTCCTCCAACTCGACCGTGCCTCCTTCGTCGACTTCGCCCTCCTCCTCGGCACTGACTTCTCTCAGCGGATTAAAAACGTCGGGCCCGCACGTGCACTCAAGTTCATCCGCGAACACGGGTCAATCGAGCGCGTTATCGAGCTAGAGACCAAGTACACGCCGCCACTTGCCCCGGAGGGGTATTTAGATCAGGTGGAGGCGGCGAGAGTTGTGTTTACGACGTTGCCGCCTGTGCCTGATTCGGAGTTGTTGGAGCAGAGAGAGCCGGATGAAGCGAAGGTGGTGGAGTTGTTGCAGAAGTATGGGCTTGGGAAAGAGGTTATGGGGATGGAGGACTGGGATTATGAGGCGGCACTTAAGGGGAATTATTTTGAGGATAATCCGAGTGCTTTTTAGCTCCTTTTTAGTATACTTATGGGAATGCGAACCATGTATTTATTTATCATTACTAAGTACGCTGTAATTCAAGATAGTAAATGACATACTCAATCATGGTATAGTTCGGGGGTACTAATGACTGACAAATGATATAGCTAACTACAAGTGTCCAACACAGTGTCTGTTCCACGTAGAGAAGTCACCGAAGCAACTAAACTCAAGCGTTTCTTCAACCACCATGGCAATTCACATGATAACATTCATACAAGTCCAATAGTGTCCAACATGGTAGTTGTTTTGCGATGAGAT
>JAGGAR010000067.1:9187-25946 GCA_017657315.1 Termitomyces sp. K1Ag | reverse complement strand
ATGTAAGGCGAGGGCCACTTGCAAAGGAATCTCTCTCTTTCATACTAGGAGAGCCGATGCGGTCAGCCACCGGCGTAGATACCCCAAGATTCGAGAAAGAGTCCTCGATGGCGTTATCCCTAGTGACACGAGCATTGGTATCAGATAATCCCGCGTCATTCATGCTGCTGGAGTTGACATATGGGATAGACGGAACCACGGCCTTGATACGATTTTCAGGATTATTCGGCGAGCAAGCAGGAGGTGACCTAGGAGACGGTAAGAGTGGCCGGTGAGGAATTCGATCCCGTGTAGGGGTAGGTAGCCTGTCGACAAGGATGATCCATTTCTTCTTTGGATTGGGCGACGGAGTCTGGATGAGAGTTCTTTCCTCGTGCAACGAGACTTCGGCAGGTTCCTGTAGATGTATGGCGCTGACGACATTGGAGACGCTTGGAAGAACAAGCGAAGGGGCAAGAACAATGATTAAGGTAACAAGACCCGCGAGGTCGCACATCCACCTCTGGATTATATCGGTTGCCATGAGCGTGCCTAGCATAGAAGGAAGACTTTCCCGAATGATGATGGCGTACAACACGGCGCGCGCAAGTTCTATCGATGAGGCGGTAGGCTTCTCGACAGGTAACAAGACTATCGAATCTGGATATAAAAATTAATTGAAATGGATAGGAGATAAAATGAACAGATAGATTACCTCGGCAATAGACAGTCAAACGAGATGTTAAATCTCGCAGACTGAAGGAAACCTGAACCCCATTGTCAAGGATATTGAATGATAAGGACGTGCCCTGTATAATCCATGATATGGATGTCGTTGCGACTGCAAGAGTTGAGATGTCAGCCACGGGTCGAATCTCTATGAAGCATTGGCACAAACCTTGATTGCCTCGACAAAAATGTTTGAATAAGGATTGGGTGACCAAGAAGCCGCTGAAACTACAAAGCACATCCGCAACCGATATTCCGGAATATCTTGCCATTGTCAAAGAGGTAGAGAAGAGATCGGTCAGGGTGGGGGAGCAGAAGTACGACAGTAGCCATAGGGAGAGAAACGACAGGTATAGATAGTGGAGATGATCGTCCAGAGACATGGTAAAAGTGTGCAGGTAGTGTTAACCAGAGGAGAACGGATGAAGACAGCTTTCGCACTGAGACAACCTGCCATTGGAATTTGGGTTTCGACTGATCGATGGTAAAGGGGCGAGCAGCATTTTGAAGATAATGTCAACGAAATGGCTGTCTTCTTGTTTCATGAGCGTTATTTGAGGTGTTCTGAGGGATTTGAGGAAATTTGAGTAGGCCGATTCCTGTATCATAAAGTTTTTAGATGCGTCAATGAAGTATTCAGTATTCAATGCTCACTGGGAGAGTTCTAAGTGATTGCCTTCCACCTAACCCCCTCCACCCGTTTCTCAGAGCCGGTCAACTGGCCATGATGTGGATGAGAACGGGAGGAAGATAAACAAGAGAACTCAGAGCGTGACGCGATTGATCTCGAGCCCGTGACTCGTTCACAGAACCCACCTTTCACACTCAAATGTATTTAATTGCCCACGTCGCGCCCCCGTAGTGCATACTTCCTTTCACTGGCTTCTGAATTGACCATGACCCATGATGCATGATACATGAACTTGGACTCGTACTGACTCGTATAGCCGAACTAGTCCTCTGACACCACACCCGACGTAGATGCCGACCTCAAAGCTATGTGCCACTTTGCGCTCAAATGAATTCTCATGCCCCGGCACATTCTGCGGCTCTCTTTCAGGCCTTCCAACGTCCCGACGAACGACCGAGGGCGCATGCACAGTCTGACTCTGGACTCTGAATAAACTCATTCTAAATTTCTAGCCCTCTGAATCTACGATGCAACATGACCTATGTGTACAAGTAACGAGTCACGACAACCAAACATCTTTTCCTCACAACCGTCTCATCAGAGAATCAAAGGACATGTAGGTTCCAGTTCTGCGTCAAGATACCAGGATCGCATCGCGAACATCTCTTTTTCGTTCATCTTACACCACACGTCCCACAGAATCGGTTCACGTCTTCCACAGTCGGTCAAGTTGTCCCTGCAACTCAGAATGTCGAATTCTGTGTCGGAAATCTTGAGTGTAATTGTATTGATCTTGAGAAACTCGAAATTGAAAAGCAAATTATGAATGTCGACGGTCGAGGTGATGTTCAGAGACTCCAGAGCCTCCAACGTGATCTTGGTGAGACCCTTTATATCGATATGAGGAAATATTTGCATTGACGCCTGGGCCTGGCAAGACCGTCTGATGGTGCAGAATGTGACACTTCTGAGCCTTTGTCTTCCAAGCAACAGAACTGAGCTGCAATCTTCCAGTGTGAGTATATCACACTCAAGAGTGAGGTGCGTCAGGTTCGAGACTGTTGGTGGTTGTATGAACACAGGCACGAGATCCCTGAACCCTGTCCAGGACAGTCTTTCTAGGTAGCTAGGTAGATGCAAGGCACCAGGGAAAGGATCATCGACTGTTATTTTCGTGGCCGGAAATTCGACCGTGAGGTCGTCACAGCGTTGATCGATAGCAGGCATGGCGTAAAGTGACCTCAATGCCTCTACGAGTTTTGTTAGATTGCGTGTGGACCAAGCTACTTTGGTGGTGTCAAGTTTCGTTGTGCTGGTGACAGGATGGATAGTGGTATTCAAGGAATAGGTGAGATTGTTTAGCGCCATGAGATAGCCTTGCTCCATGTTGAGGAATTCTTCTTCGTCCTCAGCGCGTTCGAGTTCTAGCTGAAAGGCTACACTCCCCGGGCCAGTATTATCATGAAAAGTCAAACGTTTCATGATTCTGACCCTGGGTGTAAACTTGGCCGGGCTAGCCGGGTGTGAGCTGCGTGCTGAATAGCGTCTTCGGACAACATAATCACCCTGGCTCGAATCCGGAGTGGGCACAGGAGGCGTTTCCTGACTTGAAGAAGGCGTGATAACTGCAACTGTTGGAGACGCGGTATTTTTCGGAGAGGTGGAGTACTTTGTATTGTATAACCAGATCGCGGCCGCAACGAAAGCTGCTGACAGCACAGAAATTGTCACAATGCTGGAACTGCGATGAATGGCGTACATCTGCTGGCAATGACTTGAAATTCTATAAGTAATGGTGAGTCTTATACAATTAATACACACACATTGTCTTGTGGCCCGTAGTGATGTTTGTAAGATAAGGTTCAGAGACACTAGCATTACCGTTATGTACTACGAGTGCACTTCAAAACGCATTTAAATAGATTGATGACCTATTGTGCCCAGCCACCTGGACATGCCAAGTCAATTGTTGTCTTGAGTCTGCTAGATCATTTCACTGCAGGAGACAATTAGACAAGTTGAATTGTTCCTTTCTGCCACACGCACAAAAAGGTTTTGTACTTTACAACTATTATGAGTTGATAGAATAGGTTCAGTACATACTAACAGTTTCAACCCACATCGACGAAACCATGGCATGGACAAAACTGTACTGCTAGAAAATGAAATGGCCTTTGTCTCAATGTAAATCGTTCATATAGTGTGAGGCGGAGAGGAAATAGATATCTGTGTATGATAAATGATGATGCTAGTGTACGAATGTCCCACTAGGGAGGGGGATACCAAGTAGGAACATAACACCGATACGAGCACGGACAATTGAAAGAAGTTGGGCGACCACACTGCCTGCGAATCCTCTCTTGGTCTTCAGTTGATAGGTCAGCCCACAAGGTGAATTCCTTGATATTCCCCCAGTTGAGAGTCTCCAGGTCTTGTATGCCGGATTGACATGTCGGATATGCTAATTTGAGAGTGATTGTAACTAGGGATGGAAAATCAAATAATCGAAGAAGAGGGCAGATATCCGTATGGGACTCTAGTTCCAGTTTGTTTAGACATGCCCGGATATTAGCTCCCGAAGGAAACTGGAGGGGAGGAATGGCAGAATCGACGATTGGAGTGGCGTAAATTGAATAGATTGTAAGGGATTTTAGCTGAGTGCCATGATATAGGAGATATGCACAATCATTGAGGGATATGTCACATGTGAGGGTGAGCGTCTCCAGAGACCGCAGAAGCGAAGAGGTAAAAGGAAGCCATGATGCAAGCAATTGTGCTGAATGACCACTCCATTTCAAATGACGAAGGTCCACAAGAGAGTCAACAGGGAGAGGAGGCGAAGCTGAGCTGTTGTACGATATTTCTACATGCGGTAGAACGATTGTGAGGTTGTCCCAAGCATCAAAATTCAGATATTTGGTCCCGACAATAGTGAGGTAGTGGCCTAATGAATGAAAACCCTCTGCTATAGGAGATTTCCCCCCCAATTTTGCTTGAACATGAACAGGTAAATCAAGCTGGACGTGATTTTGCAAAAACTTGAGACGTCTTTCGGGATCAATTGTCTCTCCGGAGTATTCGAGGTCTAATTCAATAAATTGAGGTCCTAGGTGAACCACTGGATAGAGCAAACGATCCTTAGGATCTAGACTACCACTCCTGGACGAATCATTGCCACCTGGGAGAAAACTGAGAGCCCAAGCTAAGAATTACGTGGGATGCAGGAAGAGTCGGGATTGACTCACACCCTGTTCATGCCGGAACGAAGCACATTATGCGACAGGTTAGACGACATCTGTGAGGTGTGTTTTCAAAATAAGCGATTTACTATGGGCCACCAACGTACCTGGATATATAGTATAGATTCAAGCACTCAGAATTCAGCATTCTCTCATATATATCTAAGGTGAATACAACACAGACCATTTACGGATGAATCATCCGGCCTCAGGCCGCTTGCACAGCGAAGCTTCCGCAATAACCTATTTTATTAGGATTACAACACAGTCGACCTTGCTATTCGATCTAAAAATTGTCGAATATATGATGAATGAGGATCCTTTCATGTTTGACGTTATAAGTACTGCACTGTGATTTGACATGCGTATGTATATGGCGGCAGCGAATTTTTGATCATGAGCAGCTGGAGATTACAGAACTTGATTTCAAAACCGTTGTGCTCGGCATAAGTGGGATATTGGGTAGTCTCTTCCAGACACCATCAGTCGTACCTCAATGGTCAGGAGCAAGTTACAAGACTCAAGGCGGCACCGGGCCGGCCCTCGGTCATCGTTGCACGTGTTTTCCATCTACTTCACAAACCCTCGGTGTCTTGCCTTGCTCGTGCTTTACCTATAATACCTTGTCCATGCCATAGCCTGCACCTAGCAAGGACATTCCCAGTCAAAGGTGTGTTTTCCATTTACTCGTCTTCAACAAATCTCACAGCTGTTCTCAGTACGATCCCTGTCGTACATACATTTCATCTTTCCTTCATCTTAGTTCCCGTCATTCCACACAAAGTCCCGACTTTCTCATTAAGGTGTATGTCCCGCCCTTCTATCCCTACATCCGTATCTAACTCTCCACAGTGCAGCATGTTTTAGCGTCGGCATCGTCGCCTCCATCATCCTCTTCCGCCGTGCGTACACATCAATCACATTCCCATTGCATAAGTCTATTCCACACAGCATGGCCCATCGCACTCTCAACAGGCTTTGGCGCTGGCGCTACACACACAGACTAACCGCTCCCTTCAACCTCGTCCGCGTACCCGGGACACCTATCGTCTCCCTTCCGAACTTGCTTCGTCAAAATAAAATCCACCACCATCCGTATACGTTCCGGAGTTATGGTGTGAGGAGTGTATAGGTACCAACTGAATGCATGCATACCTATCACACATCAACTTCCTTGTCATCATTTCTCATTGTCATATCCTCGACTATCTTCAGCATTGACACTTTTGAACGTTTGTTAATCTTCAATAATCTTCATCAGCTTCATAACCAAAGGCCCGGCTCAACTTGTTTACGCTGCATTGCTATCCGCTAGAGCTTCGGTCTCCAATTCTCTATTGAGTCTTATTCGGTTCGCGGCATATATTATTGTGCCTGTGTCTACATACTTGTGTCTACGTTGATGTATGTATATCAAACTGCATTTATCCTTCGCATCCAGAGCGTCCCATATTTTCCGAGAATTGGCGAGTTTGACTTTATTGGAGGAGATTGACGAAAACCCAGAGTTTACGATTCCCCTTCATTTGGGGTGTGAGATGCCATTCCATATGGGGGGAATCTGACAGTTTGATAATGTTCCAAGCACTCGACAACTGCATCATAGCCTTTGGCGCGTGCAAGATCAATAGCTGTCCTCCCAAAAGGATCCTTAGCTGTCCTATTCCATCCATGGTCCAGTGAAACCTTTACCAATGCTAGTAATCTGTCTGGGTAAAGGTCGAATTTCATTGAGATAAGGAGTCCATTGGAAGATGGATTGGCACCATGATCCAAAAGGTATGCCACCATATCAGGGTTGTCAAGGAAAGCGGCAATATCAAGTGCCGTAGATGTCGGGGAGAGGAGTGGGAAATCTACTTGAACAGGTATCAGAGCTGGCTCTCGTTCAACAAGGCCAATGACCGTTTTCAGATTGCAAAAGGCGGCCGCGTGATGCAAAGCGGTCCGACCAGTGAAGGGATCACGACGATTGAGATCTACTCCTCGATCCGCTAAATCATGGATGTTTTCTGCATCCCCAGCCAGCACGCAACAAAACAAGAATCCCTCGCTATCTTGATATTGAAGCAGGTTGGGACCAACCCAATCCAGAATGCACCGGGATAAGGCATGATATCTTGTTTTAACTGCCTTTTCATAGGCGGAAAATAGTGAACTTCTTATCCGGTTGTGCCAGTCCTTCAAACCCGTAATACGTCCATCCAACAGTGATGTGGTGGAAAAGATCGTCATGAGATTTCCAATCAGTCTGCCATACATGCTCTTTTCAATCTCGTCCTTTGTGGGAGACGTTGATGACATATTAGGCAATTGGGACAAGGACCATTCAACCGCAGAGCGAAAAAGATTATGTTCTGGGCTCAAGATTATATCCTGAATAAAATTTAATCTGGCTTGGCCCGATTGAGACCATTCATCCAACAAGCCATAAGCACCTTGGAAGACAACTTCTTTGACTGAATCGTTAGATGAGTGGTTGAATATCCAATCCAAGGAGTCATAAGCAAGCTGGTGATGATGGGAAGTCCTAAAACCAGCGTACACTTCACTGTTCTCTGTCATTTTCAAAGACTCTCTCGGGATCTCTGGCCACCGGACCTGACATGGTTTTCGGGAAAGTGCAGACCAGAAGTGCAAGCATGCATAATTTGTAACACGAACAGCAAATGACAGAGGTTGAGCTAAGGAGAACAAGAAGGGGATGCGGTAGGGACAGGCAATGTCAAAAGCCGGGAGTATGGAGGTTCCAAAGTAGAAGAGGAATGTGAGAGCTGTGATGGCAGAAATGACTCCACATATCGGAGAGGACAATTGCGAGACATAGAGACCAAGTCCAA
This sequence comes from Termitomyces sp. K1Ag, assembly GCA_017657315.1. NCBI lineage: Eukaryota > Fungi > Basidiomycota > Agaricomycetes > Agaricales > Lyophyllaceae > Termitomyces > Termitomyces sp. K1Ag. The sequence goes on along the minus strand of JAGGAR010000067.1, from coordinate 18,528 downwards.
CAAGGAAGATGGCGACTGAGCCATGTAGGATCATTGGGAGACTCTCAATGATGTCGCTGAGTTTCCATTTCACAAGTCCCTGGAAGCGAAGGTGGCGGATTATGGCACGAGTTTTAGCACCGCCAGGAACGATAGCGGTATATGCCTGTTCACCTATGTCAGATGACTGCGCGACAAGTTGAAGGGAGTACAAACTTGGATCCATTGTTTTGCCAAGACAGTCAAAAGAGCGGTCGACAACGAGAGAGCGAGACTGGTGAAAAATAGTCCATTGATCCATACATCGATCGGAGTGTGTGTTTGGCTTTCGGGACCTAGTATTGCCGCGGGAACGGCGCTTATCCTGGTTCTATTTCCAGCGGCTCTCAATAGTTGATTGTTTTCGAAGAGGAGGGATGCCATGATCCGCGCGTTATCTGGTTGAAGTGACTGAGATGTTTGAGCGACAAACGTTGTGACCACTGCCGAGAAGAGGGCAGCCTGCATTGCAATCAGGGAGAGGAGATAGGAATACATGTCCTGCGATGACTCACAAAAACTATGAGACCATCAATGATGTTTCGAAAGCCTTGAATCATGTCCGCATCGTAGTTCTCTGCTTCGTCAAGATACACGTTCCAGACACGCGCGTTCTCCTTCGCTTCTTCTCCCGGCTTGTCAGCGCTGTATATCTTAGTGTAATCGTAATTACGGCCACCTGGGAGCTATAGCGTGAATAAGGCTAATTCTCTCAACAAAAAAAACTGTACCCAAGTTAGCAGTACCAGAGGGTGTAGGGCCCGATGAATGTAACATTCTGAGAGTAGGAAAGGATGGTGACGGTGGTTTCGAATGAATATAAGATACACGAACCGGTTATAGACAAAGGCAGAACGGTGATCGTATCAAAAGGTCCAACAAAGAGTTTCGAGCCGTATGGAGCAATCACTGCAGGCAACGATCAATTTTTTGGCAGAGCTCATTGCACAAGATGTGTTATGTACTTGTCCAACTCTCGACAAGAAGAAAGAGATGGCGCCAATCGGACTGCGACGTGACCCACGTCGGGAAGGGTACGAGATTCAGATTGGACTCAGAACACTGCAGAGTGACAAGGAATTCAAGAGCTTCGCTCCAACTGAGAGCGGTGGATTGGCCATGACGTCGACGGGAAAGTGAAAGAGGGTTCAGGCAATCCATACTCGGAGCGTGACGCGTTTCAATGTGAACATTGGCAAATTCGACTTCACAAAAGCTTGAACGTTCTTGAACGTTTGAACCCTACATCATGTGAGTCACGGTGCTAACACTTCTTTCATCTCCGAATTATAAGCGCTAGCTAGACGCCTGTCCTATGTAGACGACAACCAGAAATCTTTTCCTCACAACCTGCGCGTCTTGCCAGCTTTGCTTTACCTTGTCCACGCCATAGCCTGTGCCCAGCGAGGACATTCTTGGTCAATGGTGTCTGTTTTCCATTTACTCGTCTTCAACGAATCTCGTCGTTTGCCGTCACCCGTGCGTATCTCTCAGTATTTCCTTCCTCTTAGCTCACGACATTCTACACCAATCGCGACTTTCTCATCAAGGTGTATACCCCCCCCTTCTACCTCCACATCCGCATTTAGCTCTCCACAGTGGAGCATGTTTTAGTGTCGGCGTTGTCGTCTCTGTCATCCTCTTCCGCCGTGCGTACTCAAAACACCGATCACATTCCCATTGTGTCTTTTCTACACAGGACGTACACCGCCCCTCTGTAGGCTTCGGCACTGGCGCTACATACAGACTAACCGCTCCTTCAATCCCGCCCGCGTACCCGGTATACGTCTCCCTCTCCGAATTTGCTTCCTCAGAATAAAGACCCACCACCATCCGTGTACGTTCTGGAGCTATGTGTGAGGCGTGAAGATTGTATAGGTACCAACTGAATGCATACCTATCACACATTTCCCTGTTGGAATACTACCGTGTCGCACCCGCGTGTACCCGGCCACACCGGCAATCTGCGCTCCTCCAGCACAAAACGTTTATACAACACATCTACTAGTCTACGAGTGAGTGTATGCACATGCTACCAGTATAAGGAGCAAGCCTGTAGCAACCATGATGGGTAGTGAGATGAGAGCGTGCGTACACGGCGCCCGGACTCTGATGTAGTGGAGGAGGGGAAAAGCAGGATGTGTTTCCAATCACGCGGGTGGTTTCCAGTCGTCCAAGCCCCATCTACATATGCATGAACGATTCAACGTGAACCTGATTCTAGCGCCTTGGACCGCTCGGCCATAATCGCCTGTTGCCATCACTTTTTTTTGGCAATCCTCCACCGATCCAGATCATTGACCTACAGCTCATTACCAACAATTTAAGGGAAGTCCCTTGTCGCTGATTTTCTCGTCTCTCAAATAGTGGCTCATTCGTTCCGCATTGAGCATTTCCCTCCAATGACCTCATCAACGACTTAGAAATTGTTGTGATTGTGTTGATACTCCCGCTGGAAGAAGTGAGACGCGAAAGCGCGTTGGTCAAGTGCATTGACTCCGCGAAGGACTACGTTATTGTGGTTCTACTGATACGTGGATACTTTCCCTGAAATACAACAAGTCAGCGGATTGCAGGCCCCCTCAAGCCCGTTCACCAAGCACGTCCTTTCCTAGCGTATGGGCGTCTTTTTCATATGTCATGTAGCTACCATTGGTGACCTAGTATTCGCAATTTCTCAGGCTGAATAAGTCAACTTGGCATGCTTCGGTTCTAATTTGGATAGCTTGCTGCTGTCATATGCATTGTCCTATCTCCGAGTCTGCCGACAGGGATTAAGATCTAACGCTCTGAAGGCAGTCTCTGAACCACTAACACATGATTCTACTCTATGGCATCTCTGAACACTCCGACTTAATGGTTAGAACTACGATCAAAGTCTGTATCCTCAGCCGATCACTAGTTCGCCTCATCTGCGGAGCCATACTAGTAGTCTGAAAAGTCATTTCTACGCCTAAACCAATCTGAGTCGACTTGCTTGATAAACTTTCGTAGGCGAGCGAGATCATCCTCATAGACGTCTCTACAACGCTCCAGTTGAAGGAGATCAAGACGTTGCCCGTATTTCTCCAAGCGACGCTTTAAGCAATCTTCTAATATCTGGATAATAGATCTGTTCTTCGTGTCAGCGATGATCTTCAGAACCCAACTAACGATTGTGAGCCTCTGAAGAGCTACAAAGTCCGGACGGAGAGGTGAAGTGTCAGGGTCTGGCATAACGTTAGCCGTTCCGCATAGTAAACGAGTGAGCAAATGAATCTCATTTGAAACAACTCGAAGGGTGGTAAGGTGCGGAAGATCGCCAAAGAACAACCATGCATCCTCTTTCAGCATGATAGTGACTTCTAATGATTGAAGCTGTTCCAAGCGAAGCGACCTAAAGAATGATACTCTATGTTCATAATAAGCAAAATTACGGACAGCGATTGTGGGCAGCAACTCTGGAGAGGGCGTGATCGTTGTGTCTTCTGACTTCCAGCACAGAATCTTATTCTTGCCTATCTTGAGCTTCCAAATTGAGCCCGCGATGCCATTGTCGATTCTCTGGGCCAGAGGTTGTAACAAGGGAGAGGACTCTCGTACAGCGGGGAAAAGGAGAGCGATTTTTTGGGCGTTAGTCGAGAAATTGATGTGATCCATAAGCAAAGCGCAAGTGGAGAGATCACTGCTGACTGTTATGCGTTCCAGGTGTTGCAAATTAAGGAATAGAATGTTATTCTGTGATAAGGCCGTGTCACCAAGATTGGACAAGTCTTGTATCTGCGTAATGTGAAGATTCTCGAGAAGGGTTGTTTGCGAAAGTATAGCCAACAGTTGAGCCACAGATGGACTTATTTCCTTTGGAAGATCAAAAATCTCAAGAGAGCGAAGATTCCTGAAATGCGCGAAATCCTGATTCCATATCATAGCACACCCTTCCAGTTTGAGATGCTGCAGTGATGACATGGAAAGAAGGCCTTTTGGAAGTATGTTCTTCTCGGACTCCATCGGCAAGAGTTTCACTTCGAGTCGTTTTACGTTGGGCAAAGGCTGATCCAATGATGTGAGAAGTCCACCGGAGTCCTCTCCGCTCGTACCATTATTAAGAGCGGCGGGAAGATGAATGAATGGCAAGTCGAGAATGAGGTTTTCGATTCGTGAGCGATGAGAATGGAGGATTTCCTTCAAAACCATACACGAACGTCCGCGTTGTCCTGAGTGTGAAGAATACAAATATTCTTGATAATTTATTGTTAGAGGCACCGTCTTTGAACGATGAATCATTTCCATTGCCCATAGTGAATGGCCCATTGGTATGTTTGACCACAAACGGGGACTGCTCAGCGCCACCCCACGCCAGTGGGAGCACACATGGGACACAGTAATCCAAGCTAAGTATCTTCCACTCACACTGTTATTGCTGCATTGCGCCCTTTCACTGAAAACCTTGGCCAAGATTTCGCGAGGAATTCGGCAGGTGAGATTCAGTGCGTTGAGACGTCCTTTGTAGTAACACAAAATCTCTTCATGATCCTTGATTTTTTCTCTGATATACGCATCGGCCGCGTCCCTGCCCACTGCGGTTGCAAATGGGCCTTCAGCATCGACATCTAAAAAGGAGCCTATTGGGTGTCATGTCGACGTCTCGGAACTGTCAATAAGAGTATAAACGATGCTCACCTTCACTGGCCCGCATCTTCTATTCTTTATAGTAGAACGTACGATGAGGTTACAAATATCAAGCAGTGAGTATTCTGCAGAATGCAGGTCCGCTATTGAAGTTGAATCGATTGATGAAAAAGCCTCAAAATTTCGCACTGATGTAAATAGATTGTCGATCAATTGTGCATAACTATACTATAGTATCATGATCAAGTGAGAAGACAATTATTTCTCTGGGCATCTGAAAACAATTAGACAAGTCAAGCGCTTGAAGACAATTAATCATATCTTTGCCACACACAAAAAACCTTTGTATCTATATTATGAGCTTCGTAAGGAGGATACGATTAGTGGGCGTGTCTTTTGTCCGGCCGCGGGTTGACCAGAATCCATGTCAACGAAATCCTTGCTTGGGCAAACTGCATCTCAAACAACAGCCTTGCGGGTCGTCGTATTCACCTGGTAGGCATCCAGGCTCATGATGTAGAGCAGAACAAGGAAGACGTCGACTTTTGTTTGTATTGGTTGCTAAGTAGCTCACTTCTATTAATTACGCTCGAGGTATAGCAGGAATACCACGAAGGATACGGACCAACTGCTTTGTCCAATGTACAGCTGCTTTTCTAAGTTTGAACCGTTTCCTAACAGGAATCACTGGAGAACGAAGTTTCCGCTCACTGAGGCCATTATATATGACCTCGTAACGTTCGACTACCTCCTTCATTGAAGGCCGTTTTGAAGGATCAGAATTCATCATGTCATCGACGAGCTCGCGCATGAACTCAAAGCCTTGTTTAGCTCCATCGATTGAACCATCGTCCTGTTGTTAAAGTGCATACAATTAGGTGTCTCAATTTAATGGAAGATATACGTACAACGAATAAAAATTGGTGTACGACATTTCCCATACAGAAGACATCAACAGAAAATGGGTTGCACGGAGGAGCATTAGGTTGCCAGACTTCGGGACAGTTCCTGGTTCCTCCAAATGGTGGCTGTTCCGATGCATTAGTCTTGGAATCAAATATGTTAGAAAGACCAAAGTCGATCAGATAGTATTTGATTGGATGCTTTGTACGCGAGCGCACAACCTTTGTCCAGCCAGAGAAGTCGTGTTTCATCCCATGAGAACTCGGGTGTGGGGGGTACGAGAATAAGGACGATGAATCTGCCATGATATTGTCAACTTTGATATCTCTGGAAGTATCACGGTATTAGCTATATCTATCACGTCGATGATGCTCGAAGGAACGGACTGGTGAGCAATGTTTCGATTGTGCATGAATAATAATCCCTTTTTATCGTCGAAATTCAGCAGTTAGAAGTTGACACAGATAGAAGAATCACCTCAAAAATCTGTCTGAAGAACTCGACGGTCTCTCCGATCGTTTCAAAAGGTGGAATCTCCCAGTTAATCAAATAGGGCATCACAACGATAGCACATCCGCAGTTTGGAGGTTCCAGGACTTCCAAAAAAGGCACACAGCGGCTTTCGGGGAATTCAAAATCTTCGGGGTCGCGTCGGGATAAAAGCTGCCCTATAAAAATTTCCTTGTTGTTATCCTCGAGACGAACACGTTTGAGCATTACGAGGGTTCCGTCTGGGCACCTCGCGTCCATGACTCCTAGCGCAGGCTGCGTACAGAATGTGACGAGAGATTATGGAGGTAGAAAGAAAATACTTGCTGGTAATTGCCCATCCTCGCATTTATAGCGTTTCTTGGAGGTGCCGGTCCAAGACGGCTTCCAGTTTGGGTGATAGCGTGCTCGTAAGGTGTACCCATATTCTTCAAGAAACTCGTACTGGTCGCGCCAGAATACCTCGCTTGGGAGCAATTCTTCATCAGACTTTTCAGAACCTTTGCCTTCTGATGAAAGTATTTTGTTTGCAGAATTCGATGTCGCAGGAGATTCCGTAATAGGTTCAACGATTGTAAAGGTTGCAATTGTATCTGCGGAGTCAGTCGTCGAAACCATTATGTGAGATACTGATTTGTTTTCCAGTGTGGGGAGAGGCGGATTTGGGCATTAGTGTTTATAAACTTGGAGAAAAACAAGAAGTTGTTTTGGCGAGTTGAAGACTGTGGGCCGCAGAACAATGCCAGTGGCGACCTTGTTTTTGTTGTAGTTATGTGTCGATCCCGATTGCTATAACACTGTACGATCCTGGCAAGAAAGTGATAGTAAAACATCTGGAAGACAGTGAAACAATAAAATCTATACATCACGTAACAAAAGCTCGACGATTCGACATGTTGTAGTAGAATCCTGGTACGATGATGCGACATCAATCATACACGACGCATGGACCAATGTCCGTACACTTTCGATTACTCCCGACCAGCTTCTATCGTCGTCACCCTTCGCCTATAGCTGGCCTATGCGATCCATCCTCTGCTTCATGGTCCGGTAAGCATTGAGGACGGATCGTTACTTGGTGACGATCTCGGTGGTGTCCAGGTGTGTGCGTGTGCGCGTAACACGCGATGCGATAGAGGCAGAGTCTGTGTCGAAGATTCAACATTAGCATGTACACCTAGAACAGCTGTTGGCTTGCCCATCCTCTATACTTAGTCTCATCATGACAGCGAAGTATCAAGTCCAAATTTACATAATTCCTCACTTGTCCTCGAAGTAGCATGACCATAGCATCATGGAAGCAATCGAGGGAGCTACTAAAAGAAGCAGGTCGTTCTCTGCAGCTGCCGGGCCATGGAAGAAAGTTGCAAAACGCTGAATTTCGGCAATCGTCGACGTTCGACCAGTCTTCAACGGCATTTTCTTCAAGGTAGACACCCTGAAGATTAACAACTTGACTTGCAACTTGACTTGGAATGTGGAAACCTGACAATTACTCCGTATCCGAACCTCGAAGAATGAATAAAATAAATTTGTATTAATTATCTGATATTTAGCTCACTTCAACGGACGTATGTACGTATACATAATCATGCTCTGGGAATGGCAGGAATACCACAAGCCATACGTAACAACTGCTTGGTCCAATGTACAGCTACTTTTCTAAGTTTGAGTTGTTTTCTAACAGGAATCACTGGAGAACGAAGCTTCCACTCACTGAGGCCATTATATATGACCTCGTAGCGTTCGACTACCTCCTTCATTGAAGGCCGTTTCGAAGGATCAGGATTCATCATGTCATTGACGAGCTTACGCATGAACTCGAAGCCTTGTTTAGCTTCGTTGATTGAATCGTCGTCCTGACGTCAAAAGGCGTACAATTAGGTGTCCGAATTCAATTAAAGATTTAGGCTGGACGTACATCAAACAAAAATCGGCGTACGACGTTTCCCATGCAGTAGACATCGACAGGAAATGGGTTACAGGGAGGAGCATTAGGTTGCCAGACTTCTGGACAGTCCCTGGTACTTCCGAACGGTGACCGCTCAGACGCCTCAGTCTTGGAATTAAATAAGTGAGAAAGACCAAAGTCAATGAGATAGTATTTAATTGGACATTTTGTACGGGAGCGCACGACTTTTGTCTCGCCAGAGAAGTCGCGTTTCATCCAATAAGAACTGGGGTGTGGTGGGTACGAGAATAAGGACAGTGAATCTGCCATGATGCTGTTGAACTTGATATCTCTGGAAGTACCGTAATATTAGCGATGTTAATATATCGATGCCAGGATGAACGTACTCGTGGGCGATGTCTCGATCGTGCATAAATAATAATCCCTTTCGTTGTTGAAGATCAACCTTCACAGCTTGAAGGTATAAAAGAATCACCTCGAAAATCTGTCTGAAGAACTCGACAACCTCTCCAACCGTTTCAAAAGGTGCAATTTCCCAGTCAACTAAATAGGGCATCGCCACAATGACATCTTCGCAGTTTGGAGGTTCCAGAACCTCCAAAAAAGGCACACAGTGGTTGTGGGGAAAGCGATTGGGATCAGACTTGGACAAGACCTTTCCAAGGATGATTTCCATGTAGTCATGCTTGCGATGAAGGCGCTTGAACATTACAAGGGATCCATCCTTACGACTTGCATCCATGACTCTTGGATTCAACTGTGGTCAGAGCATCAAAAGCTGGCATTGCAGACACAGTGGAACGGTTTGGTATACTCACTAGAAACTTATCCTCGCACTCATAGGGATCTTTGGAGGTACCCAGCCAAGATGGCTTCCAGCCTGGCTGATAGCGTGTTCGTAGAGTGTACCCGTGTTCTTTCAGAAACTGACATTTGTCACGCCAGAATAATTCGCCTGAGAGCAATTCAGTCCTGAAATGTTTGATACCTTCTGATGAACATATTTTGTCTACAGAATTCTCGGATGTTGCAGGAGTTTCTGCAACATATTCTGATGCGGTGATTATAGAACTAGCTTCAGTTGTACCTGCGGAGTGGGTAGTAGTCGAGGCCATTATGAGATACTGATTTGATTTTCGGGGTTGAGAAGAGATGGCTTGGATAGTATTTATAAACCTGAGAAGGACAAGAAATTTCGACGAGTTGGATTATTGTGGATCATAGAACAAAACCAACTGCAGTGGCGTCATTACAAAGGCTCAAGCCTTGTTTTCTCGCAGTGTGTGTCCTTATGTCCAGCAATCCTGATTGTCACATAACAGTCTACGATCCTAGGAAGAAAAGGCAGTAAAACACCTGAAGGACGGTCGGATAATGAAATTGGGTCACGGAACAAAAGGCTCGATGATTG